>JAJEJO010002970.1:305273-365556 GCA_020662805.1 Glaucomys volans
GGAAAATGGGATGGGAGGGGTGGGGGAAGGAAAGATAGTAGACTGAGGAGACAGACAGTATTACCTTATGTATATGTAAGATTATATGAATCATGTGAATCTACATTGTGAAAAAAAGATATATTCCCTGTTGTATAATTATATCAAAATGGGTTCTACTGTCATGTATAATTAAAAAGAACCAATAAAAAAGAAAAAAAGAATGAATTTACAAATAATTCATTAATAGTCATTTATGTGACTAATGGATATCTAATTGTCAGAAAAACCTTGGCCACTATAAGGGTTTAGCTTTGTACAAAGACCACCATAAATGTATGCAGTCCTTACAGTGATAAAGCCCATTATCTGAACTGTTTAGAACACATTATAATCTTTTGAAGTAATAGGCCACAGAGTTTGTACTTGGTAATTGAATTGCTAGCCTTGTACATTTAATGGACTCAAATATGTTGAGTATAGGATTCACATTAGTAGTATTGGAAGTTATCCACTTCCATGTTCTTCTCTTATCAGGAGAAACTTTAATGTTTTCCATATAAAATAATGATTTTTATAATGAATTTATTTATAGATGACACTCTGAGCATGGATCAGCGCCTTCTTAAATTAATTCTGCAGAATCACATACTGAAAGTAAAAGTTGGCCTTAATGAGCTTTACAATGGACAGATACTCGAGACCATTGGAGGCAAACAACTCAGAGTCTTTGTGTATCGTACAGTAAGTGAATCAGAACAAGATCAAAATCTACATTGACATGCATGTGTCAAAAGAATGTAGTTATAACAAATGTTTCCCGGAATTTTGTGAGTACAATTTTAAGAGTAAATTTTCATAGGAAAATCAGGAAATGTGATCTGGATAACATGGGTAAAAAAATTGTGAGAAAATACACCAAAAGAGCAATGTATTAATAATAATATATTAATTATTGCTACTTTAAATAAATAACTTTATGTTCTAAAAAATAAATTATTTTAAATACTAGAAAATACTAAATGAAACCCTAAAGTAAATGTTTCATATGTAGCGTACTTTATAGTCAAGGAACTTTGTATATAGAATAAAAAATATGGAATGATGTTTTATTATAAATACCATTCAAGAATGAAATATATTTAACAACTGTCAAGATAAATTTTTATAAGCACACAGAGATTTCTGGACTCTAGAAAATTATTCTAAAACTCTTTTATCAACAGGAAAATTTCTAGAAATAATTCTTAACAAAATTTCTGTTTGACCAGTGGAACTGTCCATTTCTGACCAAGGAATATTTGCAGCTACAACAAAAAGGTCTCATAGGAAGTCAAGTATTATCTAGAACTGAGTTATACACACTGCAGTGCCTACCTTAGCTCCATAATTTCAAGGCACATGTTTTAAATTGCATAATAAACAAACATCACTTTAAATTACACATATGCACAAATCATAATTTGTTCAAAGACTTCTAATTCAGTTAATCTTAGTTAAGTATATATAGTAAATATCTGTGAAGAAACAAGAGGCATTAAAGTCAGAAAACTGTACAGTTAATATTGACCTAAAGTGCGTCTAGAGAAATAGAACTTGGAAACTAGAAGTAGAATTTTTCCAATTCACTGACATAACTGTCTGCCTGATGCTTAGGATAACTTGACTAGTATAGAAAACTTCACAGGATGAGAAGTCAGGTATTGCAAGACATTGAAAAGAGTGGAGAGAAACTGTTTTCTCTGGCTTCACTGGTTGAGGGACCTCTCAGAAGGGCCAATCCAGAAGTATGAGCACAGAGCTACTTCAAACAGGAAATTTCAAGCAAAGAAAAGGACAACATGTATCTTTCTTTGCCCTATTAGTCTGTCTGCATTGAAAATTCATGTATGGTGAGAGGAAGCAAGCAAGGAAGAAATGGTGCCATTCACATATTCCGAGAGATCATCCAGCCTGCAGAGAAGTCCCTCCATGAGAAACTAAGACAAGATAAGCGCTTTAGGTAAGCCTTTTTGTTGCACCTCCTCAAAAGAATGAGAGCTACCTGCATATTTTTATTTGACAATTAGTATCCCCCAAAACAGTCAGTTTCCTGTATTTCTGAGAATACAATTTAGAATAAGAAGTCCATATAAATGTTTTCAAAATTCATGTTTTTTACACATTTTTATTGGTGCATTAGAGTTGTACATATTGATAGTATTAGTTGTTACATATTCATACATGCACACAATTTAACAATATAATTTGGCCAATACTTTAAAGGCTATTTAATGTTCTTCCTGGTATACTATATGATTTGATAAATAAAAGAAAAATTAAATATACTGAACTACATTTTGCAAAATTTATTATGATTAAGTCTATTAAAAATAATAGTATAGGGCTCAGTTGTAGAGTTCTTGCCTCACATTCGAAAAACCCTGGGTTCAATTCCCACCAACATCCCCCCCACACACACACACATAAAATGAAAGTATATACTAGCAAAGACAATTTTATAGAATATTAAATGAAAAACCATTTCTATTTCATTATAGAATGTGACCTTGACAAGTTTTATAAGATAAAAACAGTTAAGGAAATTTTAAGTTGTGTTGCATATTTAAATCATTTCTCCATGATAAAGCTTTCTTAACAGCTAAATTGTCTTTGAAACTTGAAAATATAGGATGTTTCTCTTTCTTTCCACACTATATGAATTGAATTCCACTCTTGGTGTGTGGGTGAACACGCCTACACCTAAAGCTACATCTAGCTAAACAAATGTACATCCTTCCTGCTTAGCATCTTCCTCAGCCTACTTGAAGCTGCAGACTTGAAAGATCTCCTGACACAACCTGGAGATTGGACCTTATTTGCTCCAACCAATGATGCCTTCAAGGGATTGACTAATGAAGAAAAGGACATCCTGATCAGTGAGTAGAAGTGAATACCACATATTTACCCTTTCATTTCAGGATCTCAGTTTTTCCTTGAGCTTTCTTGCCTTGATGTCCCTTCTTTAGTATTCACAGCAAGCGTTTGTTTTCTTTAATTCAGCTTGGGATGTTGGGATGTGCAGAGGATCATTCATTGATGTCCATAAACTGCTTACTTTTCTGTTGTTGTCTATTAAAAAGCACACAAATACATGGCAGAGAAGTAAATAGTCATGATTTCAGAACTAATTTGATTTTTTGTCTCCCATTCATTTGGTTAATGTTTGGATTGAACTAAATGAAATGACTGAACTTTTTTTTCAAGATACATATAGTTTTTTATTTTTGTTATTATTTTTTTGCACGTCTCACCTTCAACTTTATGTATTTATTTTTAATTTATTTTTACAGACTTAATTTTGATTCATTGTATTATGTACGTGTGTGATTAACAATAATGATATGAATGTACATCATGGACTGAACATTTTGACATAGAATTGATACTACTCTGAGAGAACAATGGCATGATGAGAAAAAATACTGAAATAATAAAGATACTCAGGACTATTGAAATGTCAGAAAATATGTTATAGTATTAAGAAAATATATATCTTTATCCATAGGGGACAAAAATGCTCTTCAAAACATCATCCTTTACCACCTGACCCCAGGAGTGTTCATTGGAAAAGGATTTGAACCTGGTGTTACTAACATTCTAAAGACCACACAAGGAAGCAAAATCTATCTGAAAGGAGTAAGTTATCCAAAATGAATTTGTGAAAGTGTCCATCTGTGATTAAATTATCTTGAGGTTCATTCTTTGTTAAATTACTCATTGACATTACCCCCTTGTTTTGATAGGTAAATGATACCCTTCTGGTGAATGAACTGAAATCCAAAGAATCTGATATCATGACAACAAATGGTGTCATTCATGTTGTAGATAAACTCCTCTACCCAGCAGGTTGGTAGTCATTGAACTCATTGATGGACTGTCTTTTTCTCATTTTTATTTTACATTTTTGCACCAATGTTCATTCAATATTCCTCTTCACAGACATACCCGTTGGAAATGATCAGCTTCTGGAAATCCTTAATAAGCTGATCAAATACATCCAAATTAAGGTACTGATTCCTTTTGTATCTATTTCTCATATGGTGAACAGATGATGCAGGTTTAGCATGAGAAACTAGAAATGTAGGCATTACTAAGTAAGCATACACTGGGCTTGGATTATTCTTTGTTTCTTATTCACCACTAGCCCTCCTATAAAGAATTGACGATCTCATCATGGTTTAGATCAACACATATCTATTCAAAGTGTATTAATTGTCATGAAAGATCCTAAATTGAGTGAGATGGTCTTTATTCAAAAAATTTACAGTCTAATTGGGAAGATAAGACGTATGTAAAAATAACTAAAATCTTTATATCATCAAAAATCCTTGCTACTAAATATAATGGAAAGAGAAAGAAATTACTTATAAAAAATTATCAGTAATCACAAGTTAAAGTTAAAAGAATATTTTGTTCCTTTATTTACGTAGGCTCAAAGTAGCAGAAAGCACATCATAATATTTAATAAATATATTTAACTTTGAATTAATTATTCCATAATTTTAAATCTGAGAGATAAACCCAATTATTTTGTATGACTTCTGACCTCAAGCAAGGAACTAGGACAAGATTTATATGAGGATTTCCTTTCTATTAAGTGTAATGATAGCCTCGCCATTTTTCTTTAGCAAGAATTAAAATGGTGCCATGTTTTGTTCCTGCAACTACCACATTTCATGTTACTAAATATAATCATCATTTATTTTCAGTTTGTTCGTGGTAGCTCCTTCAAAGAAATCCCCATGACTGTCTATAGTAAGTATGTGATGAGTATTGACTGCATATAAGTGGCCAGAAAAAAATCATTTTCTTTGTATTTCCAAACAAAGACTATTGATAATCTGGTATTTAGAATTTGAAACAATGGCAACTCTCATTCTACTTGAAACAGGGCTTGAGGTCTGGGAGAGACCTCTCAGGCTTACCTTTTAATTTCAATGAACCACGTTCCCATTTATGGGAAAAACAGGAGTGAAACAGAATGAGAAAGACTGAAAAATAAAATACTAGCATGGCAAAGACAGAATTTCTTTAAAAAACAAAACAAACAAAAAAACCAAATGGATGTACAAAGGAAAGAGGTAGCTAGTAGGTGCTCCAGAGCTGTTTGAGAATTCAACTGTATAGACAGAGAAACAGGATTGCAAAGGACATGCCCATTCCACCCTCCAGCCCTGAGCTACCTACAGACAGGGTAGAAGCATGCTAAGGAATCCTAATGCTCATGAGATGGTGGTTCAAAATCTCTCCCCATCCAAAACTGAACAAAGGTACAAAATAAAATTGCCAAGTGAAAAGCCTCAGGTTTCTAGATTCCAGGTTCATTTGTCCCTGACAGTACCAGATTATCAAAATTAAACCTCTACTGCTTAACAAGGGCAAAGGATATTTCAATCTCATAAATATTGCTCATTGAATATCTTCTTCCATGTAACTTTTTCTTCCTTTGTCTTTTTCCTTTCTTCCATTATACTTTCTAAGCAGAAACTCTTCATTTTGTTTTGGCTCTACAACTGAATACTCAAAATATAAACATAGCTAAAACATTATTTCAATTCCCACATTTATTCTGGCTAGAAAATCTCTTTCATATCATGAACACCCAGTTATTTAAATAAGAACTTTTCTCTTAAGATGTACGCTAAAGTAATCACAAAGCCAATGTAAGGAGCAAAACAAAATGTCTGCTACTCTTACTGGTTTAAATTCTATGATGATAACTTGCAAACCCAGCATCAGACCAGCTCAGCACTGTCTAAAGGAAATAATTGGCATAGTCACCATTCAGCATGGTATAAATTCCATACTGGAAGAATGCAATTTTATTTAAGACGTAGTTTATAGAAAACAAGAATCCTTATGGGCTCTATTCATCAGACATGTTATGTTTTCTTTCTCCACCAAAGACATATATCTGTCAGTCCTATGTCTCTCTAATTTGTCCATGTCAGTTCTACCACTTTCCATGTCAGGGCAATATTTTTGTTTATCATGAACCAGAATTACTAGCTACTACATAGCTTTTTCACTCACACAGTATAAATCATATGTTGTAAAATTAAACAAGTCTAAAGACTCTTGACAATCTACTTGGCTTGCAAAAGCTGAGATTTACATTCCAATATTGGATGTTTCTTTTAGTCTTCGCAGGACAGGTATCTTGTCATTAAGATGCATATTCAAATAGAAATAGAGACTAATTAAAACCAAAGATCCTACTTTTATGTTCATCTGTTTACTTGTCTTTGAAATTTCTTTAATTTCCTTGCCATTTATTATTCTCACCCCCAAAATACAGTATATTTTTAATTGTATGGGGGAAATGCTCTTTGTTATCAATTGTCAAATGCATAATATTTGAGGTGGAGAAGATAAAATTTAGTAAATCCTTAACCAAATCTGTCAAAACTATTTAAGTCTTCAGAAAGCAAGATTGAAACAAAAATATGAACCAACAAAATCTTCAAACTAAACTTCAAATTCCCTACTATAGTGTTAAAAATTTAAGGTAAAAGTGTATTTGGCCTTTATGGAAAGATTCCATGGAAAGGTGGCAGGACTACTTGTGAAGTCGGTAATTGAGCACACAAATTTAATACACTTAAGAGCTTTATAATTTGGTATGTCAAGACAGAATATGATTAAACATACATTCTTCCTATTGAGACAGCTCACATTGATTCAAAAAGTTGACACAGAAAACCATCTCAGAAATAGGAGATGAGAATGTAATAGAAACTCAAGTGTTGCTAATATCTCAACTCATCTACACCATGTCACAATTGCTACCTTTAGCACACTGCATTATCTAATGGAGCTATCTTTAAGCCTTCTAAGTAGGAATATAAAAAGGCCAGTAACTCTGGTTGCCTGACTCTACAGGCACATTTCCAGTTAACCTGAATAGTCAAAGTCAACCAAATCGTTGATTGAGATTTTAAATAAACTTCCCACATTCTTATCTCACTTGGGTAGATGATATACATTTAAAATGTCTACCTTTAAATTAAAAAAGTAATGATCATGATGAAGCTAAAAATTAAAGGCATTTTATCCTCTGACTTAATGCTGACCATATCATATTTGTTGCATAGAGCTCATATCTGGCTGGCTGAATTTATTCTTATCTTTAAATATTCTAAACTATTTTTTTTGTATTTTTCTTTACATATTGCTGTTGTCAAATGCATGAAAAACATTTTAAGAGACTTTTCCTCTCAATTTTCTTCTATTAACTGAGAAAAAATCTGACAATGCAATTTAAGATATTATGAATTGCATGACATTAATCATGTTTATTTGTCTTCCGTTGCTATGCAGCCAATATTTTCAAGAAGTACAAAAGAAGGTAAAGAGCATTAGTGGTGCAAAATTATAGATTTCTAGATAGAGTTCCTCATTTAGTGAGCATTTATTTCACTGGAACAAATCCAAGTCACTGGACTTCAGAGTTCAACATCTGGACATGAGAAGATATTATGCACCATGAATATTTCCTGTATCTGATTGCCTGAACATATTACCTTATCTAATAACTTATTACCTGACAAAGAAAAGGACAACTTCATTCAGGTTGTTTTTATGTAAACATCATTTACATTCCACTTTCTATACTTTCAGCAACTAAAATTATAACCAAAGTTGTGGAACCAAAAATTAAAGTGATTCAAGGCAGTCTTCAGCCTATTATCAAAACTGAAGGTAAAAATAAATGCTGTATGTGGTTCCTTTATTTTGAAAAAAAACATAATATACTGATTTCTATGAATATACCTACATTCTTTTTTAAACTAACATGCTAAATATTTCTATATCAATGGCATGCTCACATAATTGCAGAATGTGGAGTGCAAATTATTTAGCAAAGTAGTTGGTGCATTCCTAATACTTTCAGTACATTTGCTTGTATTTGATTTAGTTTTAATTTAATTGGTATTGCATTAGCACTAGTACCCAGAAACTTACTAAACAAATAAATCCTAAGTGCTTTAATCTGTAGGTAGATTCCATCAGAGAGTGAACTCTTTTGAAAGTTCTCTTTCCAATCTCTCCACCTGATCTTTTTTGTACCATTAGAAGAAGCTTGTCCTAAAACCTGCAGGTATTTTCATTCAGCAACCTGAGACAGCATAAAGGTGTGCATCAATGAAAGTTTTCTAATGCATCACCAGAAACAGATGAGTAGCATATTTACTGAGTCAATCTTAGAATCCTTAATTCCAGTCTTGAAATTGATGATACATGCATAGAGATGTAGCTATCTAGGTATAGATATATAGATGTGTATGTAAGTGTGTGTGTGTGTGTATATATATATGTATTTACACACATATATATAAAACCTCTTCTGATGATTCAGACTTTTTATCCCTTGTATCTATGTAAGTGAACTTCAGCATCTTTGATATTACCTTCATTTCATATATTTTAATTATTTCCAAGGATCAAACTTAAAGAATTTATTCCTGTGCTTAAACATCTTAATATAGCAACTTGCCACAGAGAATAGACATGGTTATCTTCTTTTCTCTAAGAAAGATACAGTCTTCAGTAAAGGAACAAATTATACCTTTAAATTAATCTCAGGAAAATTTTTATTTTAATTATCTTTGATTCTTGTATTTCTTGTCATTCTGTGGATTGAGATGGTATCTCTGTGAGTACATATGTCTATTCCTTTTAAAGTGAGTCACAACTTAAAATGTAATCATTGAGAAGATATGTAAAGATTGATTTCCTAGCTGATTAGTTATCTACATTAGTATTCATTCTTGAGACCCAAAGTTGACTTTTTGTTTGAACTCTGTGCTGATTTTTTATTTTAACTATTATACTTATGGACGTTTTATTATTTTTTGTGTGTTGATGAAGAGAATTTAATGTTTTCACAAGAAATTATATCACAGGAATTTTGTGAACAAATATGGAAAAGAGCCAAATGATTCTAGATAATACCATTCTTTTTTAAAAATTAGAATCCCTATACTTTTTATAACTTTACATTCAGCTTCTGTAACCTGTTTTCATTTTGAACATTCCTTTTTGTTCTTTCAAGTCTCTTCATTCGACCCATTTATCCTCCCATTCTTTGTCATCTGTACTCTATCCTTTTATTCTTTCTCTAGCTAGAATTAGAGCGGAATGCCAATTCCACCTGGGTTCTTCCTTTAAAGGGGAGATGGATGAAACAGTGTCATGTAACCTCTTCATCAATAACTCTTCAATTCAAGGATTTGGAGCTGTAATTCTTACATAGCACAACAAAGGAAACATTCATCTTAGCAGCCCTTTCTAAGTGTCCAGCTTCTGAGAGAGCTACTGGTATTTGCTTCCTATCTGATCTTTTATTGATTCCTTGATGAATTTTGAGTTCTTACTAATTACCTTAGACCCCAGGTCAAAATTTCAAGACTTTTTTAAAAAAGTAACAAACCAAATTTTAGAATTAATAATAAGTCGACTGAAATTCAATTCAACAGACAGTTATTAAATACCTAGCATATTGAATATTCTCTTAAATGCTATGAATAACTAAAAAAAGTTTGGTAAAATTACTGCTATCATAGAGCTTAACCAGAGAGGATGTTCCTGAAATTTCAGTTTGGCTTTTCTAAAGAAGAATCAATTTAGATATTTTATCAACTCATTTCTTTTTCTTAAACTTCTTAGGCATACTTTCTTTTTGATGTCACTACACCTTAAAAATCTGATCTTATGTGTTATATTCAATATTCATTGCCCTCACAGATAAAATATTATGGCTTGAAAGTTTACTATTGAAAGAATTATACTTCTGTTTTTATTATTTTAGATTATTCTGTTTAATTCTGGGTAATGGTATACCTTGACAATTTCCAGACAAGCAAATCCTCCCAAAGACATGCAAATATAGCCTCATTTGATTATTGAGAGTGTTACAGTATGAGTTAAATGTACTGAACTTGAGTTTTCTTATGCCTCTGAAATAATCTTGATTAACTAATGTAGTAATAAGCTTTCTAACATTCAAAATGATTTTCTCTGGGAGCAAAATCATTTTGCAAGTCAAATGCAACACTTTAACTTGTGCATTTGAAGGACTGTTTAACTGTTAATTAGTTAATTTTCCATTATTCTCATATGCAAAGTAAGTATTCAAATCCATTTTCCCATAAAGCCTGAAACTCACCACCTTAAATGTAAGTATATGGGATTTTCTTATGCTCAGTCCTATGCTCAAAAGATCAAAAAAGTAAGCTTTTTTTTTTTTTTTGTGGTGCTGGGGATTGAACCCAGGGCCTTGTGCTCAGGAGGCAGGCACTCTACCAACTGAGCTATATATATCCCCAGCCGAAAAGTAAGCTCTTGAGTGATTGGAAACTTAAATGAAATATTTTAGAAAGTAAAGAATAATAGATAATGTCCATATGATAATGTAAGATCTAAACTAGTCGTCATTACAGAAATTCAAATTTGTACATTCGGTATGATTCACAAAGTGTGGACACATAAAACTTGGTGTGATCAAACTTTACAACCATAAGTGAATTTATGCATCACTTTAAATGCTAAAACCTATGAAAGTAATTGTAATAGCACACCAGTAGAATGTGCCATCTGTTTTCATAAATACTGCCTAACATGAAGACAACGGGAAATGTTTAAAACTGATTTCACAAAGCCTGAACAGTTTGATGTCTGAATAACACCAAATGTTGGAAAACTTTTCCTGTTCTGGTAAACCTAAAGGACTGCTCTAATACAATAATTTGTCTCCTAAAATGATGTCTCAGGACCTGCAATAACAAAGATCCACGTTGAAGGTGAACCTGAATTCAGACTGGTTAAAGAAGGTGAAACTGTCACTGAAGTCATCCACGGAGGTGTGATATTATGTATTTTTCCTTGTGTCTGGGTAGCATCACTGTGGTTATTTTGGAATAGTGTTGGCTTAGAAATGTTGAACACCAAAATTTTCTTTTGGTTTTTATTTTCTATCAATTGGGGGAACCATTTTCAAAGCTGCAGTTCAGTCAGCATGTAGTTTACCTTTAAACTATATGGATCCTATTGAAATTAACTATTAAGTCACTAGGTCCAATGAAGACTAATACTTCTACATATGCAAGTGATGAGTATGAAATGTAATGAAATCTAAAGACTACAAGATGTCAATTCAAAAAGACATGTTTGACTTAAAAATGGAAAAACATAGTCATTGCTGTCATCGGATTTATCAGAGGGTTGCCATTTCAGTGATGGCAAGTCAGCTTGCCAGTTGGTCCTCTGCCTTACTCAAGACTCAGCACAATTATTGCCTTTTATACCTCAATTCATCTTAATTCACTAGAGACATGCTCTAACAATGACTATGATTAGAGTCTAGATGGTAATTTTTGGAGAAATGCATTCCATCACTAAAATGTCAACCCTATGAAAGTAAAGACATCAAATGAAGATAAATAAAATGTATTTTCCCCTATGTTCAGAGCCAATTATTAAAAAGTACACCAAAATCATTGATGGAGTACCTGTGGAAATAACTGAAAAACAGACACGGGAAGAACGAATCATTACAGGTAATTTTAAATTGCATATGTGAAATTATGCTGGTATTACAAAGATCAAATGATAGCTCATCCTAAAATCTCCACAAGAATCATTTCAAAAAGTGACCAAGTCCCTTACACGATAATGTCTGAAGTATTTCATTTCCTTTTTTTTATTATTTATTTAATTTTGATTCATTGAACACAAATGGAGTACAGCTATTGTTTCTCTGGTTGTACACAAAGTAGAGTCACACCATCTGTACATTCATACATGTACACAGGGCAATGATGTCTGTCACACATTCTGTTATTATTACCCCCCCACCTGACCCCTTCCCTCCCATCCCTCTATGCTATCTATCCTTCCTCCATTCTTGCCACCCTTCCACCCCACATTGTGCATCATCATTCACTTATCAGAGAGACCATTCAGCCTTTGGATTTTTGGGATTGGCTAATCTCACTTAACATAACAGTCTCCAACATCATCCATTTACCTGCAAATGCCATAATTTTATTCTTCTTTATGGCTGAGTAATATTCCATTGTGTATATATACCACAGTTTCTTTATCCATTCATCTATTGAAGGGCATCTAGGTTGGTTCCACAATCTAGCTGTTGTGAATTGGGCAGCTATGAACATTGATGTTGCTGCATCACTGTAGTAATCTGATTTTAAGTCCTTTGGGTATAGGTCAAGGAGTGGGATAGCTGGGTCAAATGGTGTCAAAACTACCTTAAGATTTCATTTCCTTTTTAGGAAAAATAGCATTATTCTAAATGTGCAATCCATGTTTTACTCTGAATTGGTCATTTGTAGACAAGTGTCTAAGATGTGCTATTATGTGCATTGCATATATGCTACATGGCATATCATATCTGTTTTTCTGTTCGTTAATGAGAGATTGAATATTAGAACCAAAAGCTTTTCCTCCTTTTAGTATCCATTAATCTTAAGATCTATACATCTAATACCAAAATGTATGCAAATTTATATAAAAACTTGATTGATAATATTAGTAAACCTTTGTATCAGCCTCCCACCTATGAATTAAATTAAAATTCTAAATTCAGATATTTTATAAGTATTTACTTAAATAAGTAAGCAGCAAGTAAGGCTTACCTGTTATTTTTGTAAATAAGGTTTCTTTACATAATGCTTATGTTTTTTTTCACACCATAATAACAGAATGGAATGACTACAACACAGATCATATGACCCACAAAGTCTAATATACTTGCTTTCTGGTCCTTTAAAGAAGTTTTTCTACCCTGTTTTATTGTCTTTCCTTTAGGTCCTGAAATAAAATACACTAGGATTTCTACTGGAGGTGGAGAAACAGAGGAAACTCTGAAGAAACTGTTACAAGAAGGTCAGTTATAACTAAATGATGAGGATGTGGTGCTCAGCTGTCTTTTCCACATCGAAAATAGTCTTTAAGGCCTTGCACATGTTTCAACTCTACCTCATTCTATTGTTCAAGTTCCATACCAACATAAGGAAAAAATCCAGAAATACAAAAGGAAGCATAAATGGCAATCATATTGATTGTTTTGTTATCCATTGTTTAACAGCTTTCTAAAATAACTTGTATACCAAAAATCAGCACTAAAAACTGAGAAGAAAGCCAGAGTTGGTTTGGAATTCTTTATTGGGACGATGACATTATTTATCATAGCAAACCTCCTATCTTTTCATTATATAAACCATTTTCTACTGTAAACATGTATCCTCTCAGAGGTCACCAAGGTCACCAAATTCATTGAAGGTGGTGATGGTCATTTATTTGAAGATGAAGAAATTAAGAGACTGCTTCAGGGAGGTTAGTAAAAGGGTGACAACTAACCCCCTTAACAGGTTCTGGTACAGTTCTTCAGCTTTTTAAAGACTGAGCATGCTGGGTTTTCTTTTAATTAGGTTAAAAAAAAAAAAAGACAACACGCGCTGTTGTCTTAACAAATCGAGTGTTTGTTGAAGTAGTGATTGTAAAGACGTAATTGTTTATACAGTCTTTAAAAAGTTCTACAGTTAAGCTTGGGGAGCAATGAATATTTTTTTTTACTTTAATGCAGATAATTATGAGGATATTCTGAGTGCACAAAAGAGGAAGTTACTAAATTGCTAGCCCTTGTTCCCAAATTTGACATACTTTTTATATTTTCAAAAAATGTATTCACTGCCCCCAGATCAATAAAAGGCATGTTATTTTTTAATTTTGAGTGCATAGATATAGCAAAAAACAAAAAACAAAAAACAGCGCCTTTAGCAACTATCTTTTCCAACTACATTCTTGTGAATGAATATCTGTTTCTTCTAACCATTTGAGTGGTAATCTACACCTGGAAATGTAAATTATTTTGCCTATGAAATTAATCCTTAGAGTACGGAATGTTCTCCATCTATGACATTAAATGGACTTTCTTTCAAAAGCAAAGGAGAAAAAAAAAAAAAGAATTCAAAATATCACAGAAACTCCAAATAGTAAATATTCAAGAAAGTTTTAAATGTTAACAAAATATAATCTGGATCATTAGCATTTGAATAAATGAATTTATAGTTCAATTACTAACAGTAAAAAATATTAGACCAAAAAGTTGTTTTAGAGAAATAAGAATGTAACCATTCAGAAATAAAAGTATTATTTGCCATATTCTATGAATTTTGAAATATAACTGATGATAAATGTTTATTCAAAATGTATTGATGACCTTTTTTGGTTACAGTTTTAAAAATTATGTCACTATGGCCACTATCCTCTTGTGACTCCATGCATTTTTGCCCATTATTGCTTCTGTATTCTTTTTTAAAATATTTTTTTGATTGTAGATGGACACAATGATTTTTTGAATTTATTTATCTATTTATTTATTTTTATGTGGTGCTGAGGATCAAACCCAGTGCCTCACACGTGCTAGGTGAGTGCTCTACCACTGAGCCACAACCCCAGACACTTCTGTATTCTCCATTTTAATATAGATCATATCTCTCAAATCTTGCTTCCAAATTTGTGGTACTAAAAATAAATATTTATGCAACCAATGATTGGATTTTCCCTCAATAGAAATATATGTGTCTTAAAAAGATGAGATCTCCTTTCAGAACACAGAAAGTGTATGGTATATCCTAAGCCATAAGGAAACCAAAGATTCCTGTAAGATATAACATCAAAATCAGTGATCTATCCCTAAACACACAGCTCTCTACTACCAAAACATAGGGCTTTGAAGGAAGAGGTAAACAAATTGTGAAGACTAAATTGAATTCTTTTTTTTTTTATTCTTTTTATTCCTTAACTTAGTAAGCAGCTTTGTATATTGGCAGTGCTTTTTAGAGAATGAATTCATTAGTAGCTGCTCTGTTTATATTACTTTTATTCATTTAGGTTTAAACTGCGGGTAAGTATGTTTTTCTCCATTCAATAAGGCTTCCTTACTAAAAACAAGTACATTATAAATAAAGTCTAAAGAGTTGATTCATCCAGGAGAAGATGTAACTGCTGTAAGTCAAGAGTGATGCTCTATTTTTTTATTAATGGATTTCTTTCTTATCTCTTGTTTCTATTTACCCCAGAAGTTGATTCTTTTAGTTCTCAGTATACAAACTACCCATGTATCAATAATGCATGTGTCCATCATGCCACATAATAACTTTTATCAAAATATTTCTAAGGTTTTTCTTCCCATAGAGAAGAAAGTATAAACAGTATAGTTACTAGTATATGGACATTAATTGGCTGTACTAGTTTTCTTTTCTAACCATCTGAAACCATCAGGTCATTACTGAGGCACAAATGTCCATGTGACTAGATTCTAAGAGACACTGATTTATAAAACACTGGTGTGAACACAAATGGCATCATGCAAGATTGGCTTTTCTTTTCAGAGTCTAGCTAATTGATCCATGTCCCAATCACTGTCTCATTTTAAAACTCGGGGTTTTCTATCTGACCTGTTCATTGTGAACATTTCGGAACATATAGTGTATACTGATGAACTTTGAATGTACTTACCAATCAGTTAAGTCATGACCATTAACGTAGCCTAGTGACTCTTTTGGTACTCGCACTATGATTTGTCAAAGCCCTGAACTTTAAAATGTTCTCACAAAAAGGCATAGAATTTTTGATGCTTATCTTTGGTAGAACTTTGTATACTGAGACTACTCAAGCAATGAAAGGAGAATGTCAGGCAAATCTGACGGAGAAAGGCAAATCTGTCAATGTAACGTGAATATTTATGACTTCTGAATAGAAAGTGTATCATGTTGTAGGTCTGACTTCAATCTGAGCTGCAATTTAAACTTAAATTAATTGACTCTTTTCTACTTTGTTTTCTTTATTTGTAATTAAGGATAGTAATTTACCTACATTTAAATGGGTGAACGTGAAAAGCTCTTGGAATTATTCTCATCACATAGTATTATAAACTCCAGAAAATGTTACTTTCAAAATTAATATCCATGTACAGCTACATGGTCAATAAGATAATATTTTTCACCTTACTTTAAATTTCCAACATCATAACCATATAACAATGCAAATAATTATAATAATAACAAATTATTGTTAATCATCTCATAGCTACAATTGATTATAAATTGCCATTATTAAATATGAAAGCTTTTATTATTTTTAACTAGTTGATTTTTTAAGAGTCTATATGATTATATACCCACAGTTCTGTGGATTGACATTGTTTTGGGGAAGAGAGGGATGTTAGTATACTCTTCCTGAATTGTTTATTATTATATTTCTAGAGTGACCAGGTCAATGCTTTTTTGCTGTGGTCATTCACAGTAATTAACTCATAAGTTGACCTATGAAAAGAATTTTTCAAAGACATATGTTACACGTAGGAATGACTTTAAAGAAAGATGGCAATCTTTGGGATTGTGTTAAACTTTATATATCCTTTAATCATTGTGTAATGTTTTTTACAAAATGGTTGAAACATTTATGTAAGTCATTAACTTTATGCAAAAATTGGCACATTACACAGGCTCCAAAAGGCATAAAATGAAACAATGTGTTTTGCAGTTATTGAACGCTCATTATGATACGTGGAATCTAATGACCGTTTATTCATTGCTAATGTGAAATTCTAAGGATCATTACAGTAGACTGCTCCAAAAATATCTATGAATTTAAGTGATATTTATTTAAAACTTTGTACTTTTCTGTTTAACTACAGTCTCCTTTCTGATTTCACCCGTAGTTGCAAATTACTTCTAACTGCAAATCTTTAATTTTAGACACACCCGTGAGAAAGATACAAGCCAACAAAAGAGTTCAAGGTCAGTGCATTGACCTTAGTAATGTGTGTCTATAGCATATTTTTTCTGGTAAAAGAAATCAAAAGATGGTGTTTATGTACTTCATTGAACTTTGTTTTCTGTTCGGGAGAAAAGTTGGAAAGTTTGGATGCCAAGCATTTAGATGACAAATATCAGGAAATGAACTACTCAAGTTCTGCACTATTAGTAGAATCTAAGTAGAGCATGTATTAAAGGAAATATACTCACATAAACTATTTAGACATTGAACCTTTGAGGTAAGCTCGAGTAAAGTTAAGTAAAAAGGAAATGCTTGAATACTAGAGCCAAATGCAGGCAGACCTAAGCTGTTAAAAATATCATGTGAGGAAAGGCTGTAGTTTGAGAAATTAGAACAGTATACACAGAGAAAACTGTAACTGTAACCATTTATAAAATTATGATATGAATGTGTAAATTATTTACATATCTGGATATATCATATGCAATATAATTTTCAATACTACATTTATGTGCATATTTTAATTCTTCCTCTAGGTTATCCTACATCACAATACATTGAAAAAGCAAAGATTTCCCTTCTAGAAATTAAATGACAAGCTTGGAGTTTCAAGTTTAGAATTCCTGAGATAATTACTAATAATTAAAACAAGTTACAATGGGTAAAATGATAAGCTCATGCAATTTTTAGCCTACCCAACATGTAGAGCTTTGAAATTAAAGGGTTGATTGCACAAAATTTTTTTAAGAAAAATTTATCAGGAACTTCTTTGAAACATCCAAAATCATCCAAATTTTCTAAAGAATTAAAAGAATCAAGTTTCAGATTATTTTCTTACATCTTTGAGCAAAATACAATCTTGACCATCACCATAAACTGAGGATATTATTAAAAGAACATAATGTAAGTGAAAAGCAGTACAATAATGAGCAGTGCCTTTACTAGATGGGTTATACATAGAATATCATATTCTTAAACTCTGAATTTTCATCCTATTTATATCTGTACATTCCCCTTCCTCCTAATCAGGGTCTAGAAGACGATCAAGGGAAGGTCGTTCTCAGTGAAAATCCAAAAGCCAAACACCACTTAAGGAACCCAACTCAGCAACCTGACCCTAAAAGGAAGACTATGAGAGCCAACTTAACTTCAGGAACTAAAACATCAGAACAAAACAGATCATTGAAAAATTTTGAACATACATTGAATTTTTTTGTTGTTTTGTTTTCTGAACGAGAAACATGAAGAAAATGGTGGGGTTAGCCTCCTGCGGGGATAGGAACTGAAGGAAATATAGTTCCTTACAGGCTTTTTTATCCTGAAATTAAAAGTTCTGGCTAATGTTGGAATCCATCAGAGAAAATTCTTGTCACTGGATTCATTGTGACTCAAATCTAAGAATGGTGAGCTGTTATCTCGTTGAGAAGATGGATCATTGAATGTACGCAATGGATAAATCAAAAGCATGCAAACAGTTACCTCTCCATGGGAAGCTAAGTTATAAAAATGGGTGCTTAGTATATCACAAACAAACCAAAAAATACTTTTACTTCCAAAGGCTTTACACATTTCTAATACAATGTAGGTTTACCGGTAAATTATGTTATTTTTACAACTAATTTTGTAGTCTTGAAACGTTTGTCATATGCTTCTTGCAATATGTATTTTTTATCTCAAACATTTCAATAAAATAATTTCTTCAGGTATAAAGAGAATTACTTCAGATTGGGTAATTCAGAAAACTCAAGGTTTAAGTTAAAAATCAGTTTGGACTTGGGAACAAGACTTTATACCTCTTTTATTGTTAACAAGTACTCAATAAAGGAAATGGAATGAAATGAGTGTTTCTTGAATTTTTTAAACTATTATGTTAGATAAAGAATTGTTAGACAATGAAACAATCATTAAGTATATACAGAGCACCTGTGTACCAGAGCACCTAGGACTGTGTTAAGTTGAATTCTACAACTCAAAAGATAAAGAACAAATTATCCATGAGGCATCATGGGCTATAACAGAAGAATGCACAGAACTATACAAGCAGGAGGTCATCAATTAATTATTCCCGGGCTGGGCATGGCAGGAGTCAAGAGATGCCCTTAACTAAGTTAAAGTAGCATAAGAGTGTATTGTGTAACCACAAAATGTAAGAAAATATTTGTTTGCCAAGAATGAAAAGGACATTGGCTTGATTTACTCAGGTCTCAGTGAATGCCATTTTTAACTTGGACTGGTTGAAATGAAAACACACATTCAGAGAATGGAACCAAGTGGTAATGGTATAACAGAATTATATCATTCCTTGGAGAGTAATAATTGATAGACTGTAAAACCGAGGAAAGTCAGACTGAAGATGTAAGACTCGATCCAAAATGTCCAGCTTGGATCAGAGAAAACTGGACTTAGCACTGACATGGTAAGAAAGGAGCTAGAGAGCTTCTGAAGTCAAGAGTCTTTGAGGAGTGATTGGTTTGAGGCAATGTGACAAAAATTCTGAGAGTGCTATGCCTGAAGAAATGCTCAGTAGCTTTGGTTTTCCACAATTCTTTCTAGTCTAGGAGAATGACGAGATCTATGTCAACCATTTAGAGCCCCTGACAGAAAAGAAATCATTCTTCCTACTCAGTCCCCACATGCAGATCTCAGTGAGAAGGGTTGTGACTGCCATCTTTCCAAAATGATTCAGAAGAGGTAGTTACAGTGGCACTGGGAGAATGGGTTTAAAAAATCATCAACATGAATGACTGCTCCAAGTACCTAGCTTGTTGCTCAGGATGCTGTAGAAGATCACCAATTGATGGCATAGAATAAGCAACAAATAGGTTCACTCATTTAATTCCCTTTAGTATTTCTGTTTGACAATGAGCCAGATCTTCTAAAGTTAACTTCAAACATTGTAGTCCAGGACAAGAAAATGGATGTTGAACTCTGTTTAAAGACCACTGACTTAAAGACTCTGTTTTTTTAACCACAGAAGAAGAAAGAAATCAGTGTTGTCTAGTGTATATACACATGTCTAGCATACCATTATGGTAAAAGAGTCTTTCAAGTGATAGATGTAAATAAGTTTGCCGTAAAAAAGTTAAAGAGGAATTATTCATAACACAAATTAAATTAGTAATAATAAAAATAAAATGATTAAAAATATAAAAAAGAACAATAATTTAGAATCTTAAAATGAGGATTTTAAAAGATAAAAAGTCCACTGATAAGGATTAACTATAGAAAGGTAGGGTGTGCTTTGAGGAAGTAGGTTACAGTGGGTGTGACTTTGAGGTTTATATTTTGTCCTGTGTAGTGAAGTACATTCTCTCCTTCCTGGTGGCCCTGTCCTAAGCTGCTTTTCTCTGCCACACCTTTCTGCTATGATGTTCTGCCTCACTTCCAGCCAAGAGCTACTGAGTCAACCAACTATAGACTGAACCTCTGAAACCATAAGCCGAAATAAAATTTTCCTCTTCTATGTTATTCTTGTCAGGTCTTTTGGTAGAAACAATGTAAAGATAACTAAAACACTGATTTGGGCTCTTTTTCTCTGCTAAGTGACCTATGAACTTTTGTATCGGGCATGTTGAACATATGACTATGATCTTTACAGAAATCTATATAAAGTATTATTTCTCAAGGTTGATGCTGTGACATTCTGCATCAGGATTTACTAGGAGGTCTTATTTTGAAACAAAGATTTGGAAATTCATCCAAGATTTAGATAGAGTCTTTCCATGGAAACAGCTCAACTATCCATCATCTGTTGAATATATAAAGAAAATATGCAACAACATGGATGGAACTAGAGATCTCTATGTAATGTGAACTCACATAATAAATGTGATAGTAGGATGTGACAAGAAGAAAGCATTGCTTGATGTGGAATATAGAAATCTTCATCTCATAGAAGCAAAGAGTAGAGGGTAGAGAGGAAGGGGAAAGTTTGATCAGTGAATACCAAGTTACAGTTAGTACCTAACCTTAAGAAGTTCTGGTGTGCAATTGCACAGTAAGTTGACTATGGATAATAATGTTCTGGATACGTCAAAAGGCTTAAAAAGAAATCTGAAGGTTTTCATCATAAAAAATGATAATTCATGAGGTCATAGATGTATTTAAGTTGATTTAAACATTGCACAATGTGTATACATATTAAAAGACCACATGGTGCCGCATTGATCCATCCATTTTTATATTTTTTACATCAATTAAAAATTAATTTCAAACAGAATCTTTTGAGCAAACTCCCCCTGTGATTCTTATAAACACTAACATTTTTGTTTCCTTTTTAAACAGTTTTATTAAAATGTAATTCTGTTACAATGAACTGCAACTATTTAAGTAGGCAAATTGGTAAGATTTGGCACATACTAAATCTGTGAAAACTATCATTACCCTCAAGATTATGAATCCATCTATCAGCCCAAAGGTTTCCACAGGCCACATTTAATTCCTACCTTCCAGTCTCTTGTTCCCATTCTCTGATTCAACTACTGATCCACTTTCTATCACTATAGTTAACTACGTTTTCTAACTTTTCATACATGTTGAATCACAAAGTACTCAGGCCTCTAATTTGTCTGACTTTCCTGTCTTTTAGATTAATATGTTGGCATGGAATGATTAGATCATATGAAAGGCATATGATTAACATTTAGAAAGATCACAATCCATATTGCAGAGAATTCTATTTTTTACTCCCACCAAAATGGTATGAGAGTCCAGTTCCTCTTACCAACACTTAATGCAGTCAGTCTTGAATTGAACTATTCTAATAATTATGTACTATTAACACATTCTGATTTAATTTGTATTTCATAAAGCATTATTTTCATGGGCAAATTTCACATTTACAGATCTTCATTGGCAAAGTATCTGTTAAAATCTTTTGTAAATATCAATTGTTTTTTTATATTCAGCTTTGAGAGTTCTTTATATCTTACAAATACAAACTTTTTATCAGATACACAAGGTGAAAACATATTCTCCTGACATGTGACCTATCTTTTCACTCTTAGCAGTGTTTTGAAAATATCAAAGACAATTTTTTTTGGACTGACTATATTTTTGGTGTCATCTCAGAAAGATTTATTTACCAAATGCTACAAAAATGTTAGTTAAGTTTTATTAGATTCATGTTTTAAAAATTAAATGTATGATCCATTTTAAATTAATTTTTGTGTATGGGTAAGATATGAATCAATTTACTGGAAAATGTCATAAAGTCATTCTTCTTTATGGCTAAGTAATATTCCATCATGTACCTAAACTACAATTTCTTTATCAATTAATCTGTTGATGTACATGTAGGTCAGTTCCATAGCTTAGCTATTATTATTCTGCTATAAACATTGATGCGACAGTATCAATATAATATGCTGATTTTAAATCATTTGTATATATACCAAGGAGTGAAATAACTGAGTCAAAGGGTGGTTCCATTCCTGGTTTTTTGAGGAATCTCCATACTGCTTTCCTGAGTGGTTACATTTATTTGTAATCTCACCAGCAATGTGTGAGTGTACCTTTTTCCCCACATCCTCACCAACATTTGTTGTTACTTGTATTCCTGATAGTTGCCATTCTGACTGGAGCAGGATGCATTTCTCTAATTACTAGAGATGTTGAATATTTTTTCATATATTTGTTGACCATTTGTATTTTTTCTTTTGAGAAGGATCTGTTTAGTTCCTTTGCCCGTTTATTAATTGTGGGGTTTTTTTTAATTTTTGGCATTAAGTTGTTTTGAATTATTTGTATATCTTGGATATTAATGTCATATCTGAGGAGCAGGTAGCAAAGATTTTCTCCCATTCTGTAGGCTCTCTCTTCACCCACTTGATTGTTTCCTTTGCTGTGAAAAAAGCTTTTTAGTTTGATACTGCCCCTGTCATTGGTTAATCCTGAGGCATCCACAAAAGGCAAGTCCAGAAAACATTCCTGGCCAAAGGTGAGGATATTACCATGTTTGACTCTCGGCTCTACTGGCAACAGTTATCAGACATACAGGGCAATGGATGTCCTGGGTACAGCAGGATAATAGCAGAATGCTCTAAGCACAGCAACAGTGGGATAGCTGCAAAAAATGTTTCTAGCTCTGTAACATTTTAGTAAACAAGGAAACCTCTGACAATCCTTGAACAATTTACAATATCCTTATAGTTTTACTTCCTAATTATGACATCCAATATGATAAACTTGCAGAGATAGTTCTCAGTCACTTTTCCTCTATCAGAGTGCAGCGTCCCACCTGGCCCCACATTTTTGTGAAAATATCTTTGTGTCTTCTTTGTCTGTGTTTTTCTTCATCTCCCCTCACCCTTACCTACCTGAGAATCATTTGCTGATGATGCTTGGGTTGCAGCATATACCATTCATTGATTTTTAATTTTATTTCTTGTGCTTTAGGAGTCTTGTTACGGAAGCCAATCTGTTGAAGTTTAGACCGACATTTTCTTTTAGGATGTGCAGGGTTTCTGCTGGAGACTATCAGGCTAAGTGAAGTAAGCCAATCCCAAAAAGTCAGAGGTCAAAAGTTCTCGCGGAAAGATAGCTAGCATAGAGGGAAGGGAGGGGTGGGGGCGGGTGGGGGGTAAAATTAATAACAGAGTGTGTGACAGATACCATTGCCCTGGGTACATGCATGAAAGCACAGATGGTGTGACTCTACTTTGTGTACAACCAGTGAAACAATAGCTGTACTCCATTTGTGTTCAATGAATCAATAAGTAAATAAAAAAAAAAAAAAGTTCTTGCTGATATGTGGAATCTAAACCACAATAAAGGGTAGGGAAGGGAGGAAGAAGTTCAGTAGATTAGACAAAAGGGAATGAAGGGAAGGTATGGAGGATAGGAATATGAAAGACAGTAGAATAAATCTAACATAATTTTCCTTCGTACGCATATGGAAATACCCAAGTTGATCCCACCATCATGCCCACCCACAAGAATGGGGTCCTACTTAGAATAAGATATATTCCATGCTTGTATAATTTTATCAGAATGGATTCTATTATCATGTGCAACTAAGAAGAACCAATAAAAATAAATGAAATAAAATGATAATGAATTTATTTTCAAAATAAATGTCTATGTCTCAGTTACTAAAACAGGAGGATCCCAAACTGATGATCTGCAGCAACTGCAGGATTTTTCTTGCTGATATTCACGGAAATGAATTTTTAAAAAAGATTTCATTTTCTTCATTCTTTTTTCTTAGCCTAGCCCAATTTGCTTCCTGTTATCTTTATTTAATTTGTCAAGCCAACCAGAGTCTTTTTCAATGGTAACAGCATAAAGCTGAAACCTGTAATTTTATAAACTAAAAACAGATTACAATAACAAGAAGAACATTAGGGTACACTCTGGTGTTTAATTTTATCATGCAGAATAAAGATAAAATTGTTGGTCACTAAAAATATATATACGTATGAATCAAACAGTTTTTGCTTTATTTTTGCCTATAAACTAACCAATAATTAACCATTTTCGGTACCATTTTCTGAAAAAAAAAATCTTTTCTCTAAGAATTTGTCTTTGTATTTTTGTAAAAAAAAAAAAAAGTCATGTATTTGTGGGTCTGTTCTTGTATCTTACTTTTTATTCTGTCCTATGATTTATCTATGTTTTACTTTAATACAAACTCATTCTTGGTTGCTATAGTTTTTAAAATGTCATGAAATCAGGTAGAGTAGTTCTTTCAGTTTTACTGATCATTTTGGCTACTGTAAGTTATTTGTATTTCTGTGTGAATTTTTATATCAGTTTAGTGATTTCTACAAAAAATAACACTTGCAATAATATTTGCTGAATCTATGATCAGATTTGTGTTGAATCTATGGGTCCAACTGCAGATAATGGAAATCTTAATAATATTGAGTTGCCCATCCACAAACAAAATATGTGTCTCAGTTTAGGTAGTAATTTACTTTCTTCACAAATATTTTATAGTTTTAAGTACACAGTTCCTGAACACATGTGTCAGATTCTCCCCCAAGTAGTTAATATAAATCTCAGTTTAGATAGTTCTTTCTCAATTTCTTCAAGCTTTCAGAGCTTTAAGTACATAGATCTTGAATGTATTTATCAGATTCTCCCCCAAGTAGTTTATATAATTACCCCAAAATATTTATATATTATTAATGGCACTGTTATATTTCCATTGATGATTATTTTCTGCATTTTCAATTGTATTCTGCCACTTTGTAAAATTCACTTACTAGTTCTAGAAACTTTTTTGTAACTTACCTGATATTTTCTACCAAGGACAATAATGCTGCTTACAAATAAAGGTAATTTTACTTCTTTCTTCACAATATGGATGTTTATATTTTCTTTTCTTATTTCATGGGTTGATGTTGAATGTTAAGTGTACTATTGAATATAAGTGCTGAGAGTGGTGAAAATAGATCATTCAGTTTATCAGCATAAAGTGTGGTGTTTAATTTGGTGTCAGCATCACTAACTTTTCATAGATGTCCTTTGTCAACTTGAAAAAAGTGTCTTCTATTCCAAGCTTGTTAAGTTTTATCAGGAAAGAATGTTGAAATCTACTAAATATTTTTCTGTAGCTACTAAGATTTTTATGTGGCTCTTCTTCTTCATTTCATTAACATTGTATATTAGTTAGGTTTTCATTGCAGTGAACAAAATACAAGAACAACTTAGAGAAGAAAAACTTTGTTTGGGGCTCATGGTTTCAGAGGTTCAGTCCATGACCACCTGGCTCCATTTCTCTGGGTATAAAGGTAGGCAGAAAATCATGTCAGAAGGTATGATAGAAAAATGATACTCCATTCACATCCAGAAAGAAGAAAGATAGAGGGGAAAGGGTGTAGTAAAGATAAGCTCTTCTAGAGCACCCTTCCAGTGAATCACCTCCTACAACCATGCCCAACCTGCCACAATTATGACCCAGTTAGTCCATTCAAACTAGGATGGACTGATTAGATTACAGCTCTCAAAATCCAACCATTTAACCTCTGAACATTTCTGCATTAACATAGATGCACGTGAGGGACACCTCTTATCTAAACCATAACATTCTGCCCCAGCCACCAAGTTGTGTCCATCTCACAATGCAAAATGTATTTAGTTTATCTCAAAGAGACTCAATAGTCTTAAGTGTTTCAGCACTGCCCAAAATTCAAAATCCAGTATCTCCTCTGAGACTCAAGACCAACTCTTGGCTGTGAGCCCCTGTAACTTAAAGCAAGTTACATATATATATATATATATATATATATGCACATATATATACACACATACATACACACACACACACACACACAAACACATAAAATCTCTAATATCCAAAGACACACTATAAACATTCTCATTTCAAAATAGAGGAATAGGATCATGGAAAAAAAGGATGGGACCAAAGCAAGATTGAAACCCAAGTGGACAAACAATTCCTGTAGTACCACATCCAACATCTGGGGCAAATGGTAGAGAGATGTGTTCTCCTAAGGGCTTAGTCAGCCCCACCCCTTTGGCCTTGCTTCAGTGCTGATGGCCTCTTGCTTATATTGACTTGCTCCAGAGTCAGCAGCTTTCTCCAGAGTCAGCAGCTTTCCTTGGCAGATGGTCCATGTTACCAGCATCTCATTCCCAGTGTCTCCATTCCAGCTTCAGTTTCACCCTCACAGCTTTGCATATCATCCTTTTTGGGATAACCTTCAGGAATTCTGACTCTAATACACTTTTCCTGGACTCACAAGCTTTCCTCTGAAAACTTGGTGGAAACCACCATGTCCCCCTAACTCCATTATCTTGCATTTATGCAGAACCAGCACCACACGATGATGTCTAGGTCCATTACCAGCTCAAACAACAGTAGGGACCCCTGGGACCATATCTGCACGTGACTTCTGAGTGCCTAGGTGGCAGACTATGGTAACCAGTCTTCCTAGTCCCTCCTATGCAAACAGGATCCCCCAAGGATCTCTTCTTAGAGGATTTTCCCTTTCACACCTGAGCCTGCGATGATTGTGATCTTGCAAATTCCTGAGATGGCCTCAAGGCACTTTTCTATTACTTCTATGCAAAGTACTTAACTTTTCTTTAGTGGCAGTAATCTCTTTAACGTCTACACCTTCCTTGGCCATGTACATTTTTCTGGCCAAATGGCAAGATTTTAAAATTTTTCACATCTCTTTTCTACCCCTGATCCACATAATAAATGGATAAAAATTGCCAACCCAATCCTTGCCACTTCCTAAATGCTGTGCTGCCTTGAAATTTCCTCCACCAGATTAATTAGTTAATCACTTTTGAATTTAGTCTCATACAATGTCTGAGGACATGGACAAATGTAGACAAGTTTTTGAGCAGAATGTAGTATATGTGGCCTCTAGTCCAATTCCCAACAGAGTCCTCATTCCCCTCTGAAACATCTTGAACACAGTTCTTACTATTTGCATTTCTATCTGTATTCTGGTCCTCTGAACTCCCACCAGAATCACCCATTAATTTCCACTAACAATATTCTAAGACTTCTCTAGCCTGCATTTGCAAACTTTTCTAAACCCCAACTGAAAATCAATTCCAAAAGCTTCTGAATGGCATGGTCAGGTTAGTCACAGTCACAACACCATGTCTTGATTTGATTTTCATTGCTATGACAAAAATACTTACAAGGCCAGGCACAGTGTTGCACAACTGTAATCCCAACAGCTTGGGAGGCTGGGGTGGAAGAATTGTGAGTTCAAAGCCAGCCTCAGCAACAGTGAGGTGCTAAGCAACTCCTTGAGACTCTGTCTCTAAATAAAATACAAAAAAGGACTGGTGAGGTGGCTCAGTGGTCAAGTGCCCCTGAGTTCAATCCCCATTACCCCCCTAAAAAAACACAAAAGACAAAAATCCACCTTACAAGAACAACTTAGAGAGGGAAAAGTTTATTTGGGGCTCATGCTTTCAGAGGTTCAGTCCAAGGTCAGCTGACTCCATACTCTTGGTTCAGAGTGAGGCAGAACAGAATGGCAGAAAACCATGGTGAAGGAATACTGCTCTTCTCATGGCACTCAGGAAGCAGAGACAGATTAGGGAGGGGACACAAGTAAGAGGTACCCTTCCAGGACACACTCCCAATGACCCACTTCCTCCTCCAACCATGCCTCACCTGCTTACAGTTACCACCCAGTTAGTCCATTAAAATCAGAATGGACTGATTAGGTTACAACCCTCACAATCTTATTGTACCTCTGAGCATTTTGGTATTAATCCAGGAACTTTAAGAACATACGGTGGATTGCACGGATTTAATTATGTATTTTAAACCCTTTGTTCCATTCATTCTATAATGAATTCCTCTTGGTCCTGATATTCAATTCGCAAAAATTTTGTTAAAAACATTTATACATGCTCATAAAGGACCATTGGTCTAAAATGGTATTTTATTGTAATTTTTATATTTCCTTTTATCATATTTTTTGACTTCTAGATCTTCTGCATTATAATCTAGTTATATTAATTATATTTCATAGTCAAGAACTATACCTTAGAATAGGAGCAGTCAACTGGAAAATTCTAACCATAAGACAAACCAGATGGGAAAATGTTGATGGGATACAAACAAATCTATCATACATAACTAAATAAGAAGGACTTTAGGTTGTGATATAGCAGATACCATGCCTACATAATGTATTCACCCAGTCACACCTATACCAATAAAAATTATCCAAAGGAAAATGAAATGTGAATTTAACTTTCTGAGATTTCTTTTTATAACCAAATGAACAGTGATTTCTCTTCTAAGTATTGGGAACAGATTTCTTGAAATTTTAAGTATTTATTCACTTTTCTTAGAAATAGGATTGCTTGCCTTCACTTCTGCGAGGTCTTTGTAAGGTCTTACATAACAAACAATAGATATTCATTGGTAAGTTTTCTACAATATGATGAGAAAAGACTGGTGATTTTCTAGCCAACTAAGGTTCCAAAAACAACACTTGGAAAACTAGACCATATGTGGATAAGGCTGCTAGCTGGCTTTTAAGCTTAGCAATAAAGCAATTAACTACTGCATTTCCTAAACTTTGATGAAGCTTCCCAAAGAGTTGCAAAAACAAACATCTGAAGAATCTAATTTAAAAACTTCATGAAAGATAAATCAAACAATTCCATATTTACATCTTTCAAGTGCCTGATGGTTGACATCAATGACAAAAGGCTTGAAATTATAAGAAAAATTCCATAAAAATGAAAAATACTGAAAAAGATGTAAGATCTATAGATAACGTGTAAATGAAGGATCCAGCTCCATGGAAAGTATTTCCTAAATTAATTATTCCTAAAAAGTAATCATTATTTAATATCTAAACTTTAGAAATTTCATTAGGCTAAATTTTTCCTATAAAACTTATTCCAGAATTTTTCTTAATATATCAAAATGATATATAATTGAATTTTTAAAATCAAAGTTACTAATTTATTCTGCTCTAACAGAATGCAAATTTTCTTGAAGTTCATTAATTCCACCAATACTTGAGCTTCGAGTATTTGAACCACAATTCGTTTCATTTTTTCCTTTGTCACAATAAAATGGTAACCTCTCACACCCTTCTTATTGATGGTATCCCTGTGCTGTACACATAGAAAAAGATGGGAAACAGCTTTCCAGAACCATACATGATTAATTTAGTTATCCCTGTGGATGCAGAGCTGCCCTCTTTATTCACCATCATTGTATATGGAACTTATCAAAAATGAACATAAAAATAAAAACAAATTGAGTTGATTTTGTTCTGCTATTATAGTTCAAAGAATTTCATTTCCAAAGATAGGGGCTACACTGGAAAAATTAATGCAAAATGGCTAGGAAGCTGAGGGATACTTCATCTCTGAATTATTTAGGTAATTTCCTACTCTTTCCTCAATGTTCACAGCTTTGTCTTTTTATAGGTCTGAGAAATGAAACAGTAAGGCACTGAATCTGCCTAAAAAATAAAGTCATACAATGCTGATCATAATTGTGAATTATACCTTTAGTTTCTTAAGTAAATTGTTAAATAACATTCTTTGAAAGAGTAACAAGAATAATTCAATCTAACTTGAGTATAGACTACATGATAAACAACTATAGCCTCCAGACCAAATATGACCCAGTGCCTGCATTGTAAATATAGTTTTATTAGAACACAATAATGTACTTTTCCCTATGTGTTACCTGTGGCTGTTTTCATGCTACAAGAGCTGAGTTAAAGAACTGTGGCTGACATCTTTTGACCCACAAAACCTAAAGTACTAACTCTCTCTAGTCCTTCCTGGAAAAAAGTGTGCCATATCCTGGTATAAATTCCAAGTCAGATAATATAGCTCTAAATTTGCATTTAACAAGAATCAGATTGAATTTACAATTTTACACCTGATTAGAAATTCACACATCTCCATATTATGTAGAAATTCTGTACTTTTACAAAAATCACCTGATCAATGAGATTTCCAGAAAAATTGATGGCTTTATTTCTATTTTCTATAGGAATTTTCATATGCTCTTAGTACTAAAAAGGGAATGTCAATGTGTTCATTAAATAAGGTCAACTTTTTTGCATATAATTGGTAAGCCTCAGAGAGTGATAATTCATTCCTTCTTTGAAAATGTTATCAAATATCAGGTAAAACAGTGATGGGATGCTAAGGGAATGGTATCCTTCAAGTATCTGTACCTTTAGAAATGTCACCAATTTTCAAATATCACTTATAAAGCAGAAATTATGATACATTATGAGTATGCATATTCTAGCTCAGTTGTCCAAGAAATAGAACTTAAATTTTCTTATTGATGACTTAATGTAGTCTGCTTTTCTAGCTGAATTCTGTATGTTGCAGAAAACTTACTTTGGGCTGTTGGAAATATTCTTAAGATATTCAGACATGAATGCTGGTGTTTTCTTTCCCCCTAGATACCCTGCAGAATTTTTAAATTCCAATTGGCTTGTGCAATAATTTTAATGGATTCAGGAAAGAGAATGAATTCATTGTATATATATAGGGAAATTGCAGACAGCAGCTGTTTTGATCTAAAGGGATCTTTGTGCTGCATAGCTGTCATCAGCCCCATGTTGGTGTGCCCTGAGGTATACACACCCCACCTCATCTTTGGCAATTTGGCCCATGTCACATCTGCTATAATACCCCACTAGTCATCCTTGGCAAGAGTTATATATTCATGCCCACAGCTCTCTGTGGCCCCAGGAAACTCAGCCCATTCTGGAAACAAAAAACAAATAAACAACATTATCACAACAAAAACCCACAATCATCCCCAAAGGCCACATATTTAAAAAATAGTATGTGATTTGGGCAATTTCTAAAAATCAGTAATACTTAATTTGGGGGCAGAAAACGAAGCCTATCAGAGTACTGTTTGTATGTCTCTTTTGGAATTTTTATCAACTGCTTAAAATTCTATATAAACAACTGATTAACTTTTAGACTATAAGATTGTGTACAAAAATATATGTGTATGGATGATTATCACACACAATAAAAAATCTTTTTAATTAATTAATTTTTAAAATAATCGTAGATGCAGAAAAGTGTCAAAAGCAGCACAGAGAGCTCCTGTTTACCCCTCATCCAATTTCCCCTTCCACATGTGAAAGACCCCAGGTTTGATTCCCAGCACCAAAAACAAAACAAAACAAAACCTCAATTTCCCATAATTATTAACATCTTCTATAATCACAAAAATGTGTTTTTAAAGAGTCCAAATCTGAATATTCAAATTAAATTTGACAGTTTTGTTGTCAACAACTGTTTAAAGACACAACAATCTGCAATATATAACTTTTAAAATCATATAAACCCATTTCTACAAAATACACGATATGTATAATACACAACATAATAATATAAAATACATAATAGAATATTACTTTATTTCTTCAAGTATTTGCCCAAATGTCTCTCAATGATACCTTCCCTAACTGCTCTTCCTAAAATTGCAAACTGGCCTTCTCTTGATATTCAAAATTCCTTTCCCTCGGTATTTGCTTCTTTGCATGACCTTTATCACCATCAAACATACTACCAAATTTATTGATTGATAATGTTGGTAGGTGTCTTATTTTGCCTGAAAGTTTCCTTTTCACAAATTGCTGGTGGTCAAGGATCTTGTGTGTTCTCTTCACTGTTCTATCTCAAACATCTACAACTCAGTTTTTTCACATACTTATTCTCAGTATTGAATTTGCGAATAAATATATGTAAAATATATCTAAATGAGAATAAAAATTTTAGAGGGCTATTATCTAAAATATTGGTAAGGGTTATTTACAGGTGTTTCATAATAATATATAGTTTTATGTACCTTATACGTCTTCTAACACTAATATTTACAATCAGAAAAAAAATATTTTTGAAATGAATATTTGTGCATGTATTATGGAAAAGCCATTCCTGATGAAAAAAAATACATATATATGGCAGGGAATCTGTAAATCCTTACATAGAACAGCCTCCAGGTCCTTTCAAGCCTCCAGGGGACTTCCAAACTGCCTAATTTATTCATTATCGATTCCAGCCAACAATGATTTCAATCACTCCCGCTTTTTCCTCCACTTCTCCCATCTGTTAGACATATAACACCTCTGCTGATGTGCCCCTCTAATGTTCACTCCTTTCAACACCAGGCTCTTTTCCTTCTCCCTCACCCAACACTCCCCAGGCAGCCATCTCCTCACTTCCTGTCCACACCTGTCCTTGTCTCTGTATCCCAGAGCTGGCCTTACATAAAACAATGGCTTCTACTTAAAACACTGGCTTCTTACCTCTTCATCAAGACAGGAATGTAGGTTTTATTCACCCATTACCCTACATGGCGCCTGGAATTAAAAATACAATTACAAAATAAAGCATACATGAAGGGTAAAAATCCAAGTGGGACCTTCTTTTTAACGAGGAACATGTGCAGTCTTCTTTGAAGAAGGCAGCCATTCCTGAGTCCCAAAGACGAACTTCAGGAAGGGGAACTTTACCTCCTTCACTTCCCTCTACTTCTCAGAATCAGTTTCCTAAGATGCCCTACATGGTCTGCCCTGAGCACATCCTTCATTTCCTCCCCTGGTGTCCTTGGGCATTCCCTCACCCTGTCTTCCCCTGTTACATTATCATCCTGCTTCTTTGACTTACTGTGTTTCCAGCCTTCCTGTGTGTCACCTGAGGTTCGCTTTCTTGGTTTTGTTTGGTTGGTCTTGTTTGATTTTCTCAAAGAACTCACGCTGGGACAGCTTTCCTGTCACTATCCTTTCCGCATTTGTAATTAATCTCCACCTGCCATCTGTCATTTACAGTGGAACCAGACATCACAGAAATAAAAAGAATGTTTAAATGGATGGAGGATATTTATTGGTACTGGTTATATGATGAAACCTGCTGAGTACCTTGTGTGAATCCCTGTGAGGCGGGTATGAATTCTATCTAAATTTTTAGAGAACGGGATATTATCACAGATAATTTGTCCAGAATTGTGAGGGGGAAGAAACAGAATTTGCATTCACCATAGTATGGCTGCAGAATCAGAGCTCCTAATCATGTGCTAGACTACCAACAATTAATGCTTTGAGCAAAAGGAACAGAAGTTATCCAGTGGGTGGGAGGAGTCTTCTCAGGCACCAGAGAATGTCACTGCTTCCGTGGTGAGAGGATGGACATGGACTCGACAGGAAAGACACTTTACTGGACTTTGCCTCCTTTTACTTAGAAGACATTACTTTGAAAATGATATCACAATGTAAATACACAGATAAAAGTTTGATGAGAATTTATTTTTTTTTCAAATACATGTTTTATTTTTCTTTGATGCACAAATTGGCAGAAGCCAGAGACTGATGGTACCATGCACAGCAGCATGGATTTCTATAAAATCTAACTATAAAGATTGCATACTAATGTGTGGCATCTAATAAGAAACAGTTTCAAGGCATCCAGGGAAAGGCAACAGCTTCATAAACACTGAGTGTTTTTAAGTATTCTGAGTCAATAGGATAAGCTCCTTAATATGTTAAGATTGTTCAACGTCTGCATAAAGGAAAGCAAAACCAAGAGCACTAGTCAACTCTGTAATCTTCAGGAGTTTCATGACATCAAGTATATCTGTCTGTTTTAATCCTATGTAAATAACATTTTTTTTTCAATGTTCAGTTTCCTTTAATGATCCCCATCTCCCTGAAGGGCAGGTGCAGGCAGCTAAGAGATGGCAAGAGATGTTCAGTTGAAGATCTGCCCTGTTTGAAGACTTTGCCCACATGCTGGAAGGCCCCCTCCCAGGAAAAGTACTCTGGAACCAGTGTCTGAGTAGCCTCACTGCCAGGATCCAGTTTCCACCATGTATATGATTCCTAGTCCACCTGTCAATTTGAACTCAGCGGAAAGGCAAGCTCCTGGCCTCGGAAGACCCAGACTCCAGAAATGGAGCTGCTATTGTTGGTTCCAAAGAGATGACACTGGCAAAGGCATTCTTCCTCAGCTTGTCCAATCACTGAAACACTCCAGTGATGAGGTGGCAACTCATGAAGGTCTGGATGAGCTCTTCAGGAAAGCAATACTCCGAGTCCCACAAGGACAAGGACTGGCCATCCTTATCAAAGTACTCCTCAAAATATGGCAGCACTTCAGAGAGCATGGTCTCATTGGAGTACTTGCATTTAAATTCATCCAACACAAAGGCACTCCTAGGCAGGTGAGCAAAGGGGTCTTTGGCCTTGGGCTCAGCAGCCAGCACCAGCTCACATTCATCCATCCCCTCCTCTGGAGCTGGGGCAGCTGCCTTCCCTCCTCTTTCCACCAGGCCTGGGATTTCTGCTTCTCTTCCTGTGAACCTTCTCTTTCCCCGGGGTGTCCTTTTTAGGCTGACTCTCTACAAATTTTTTGTATCAGCCTGAGACATCTTCTCACAGTTTCACTTTCCCCAAGGCAGCCTGAACTGGGGCTGGTTAATGCAGGTGAGGAACCACTGGGGGGTAATGGGAAAGGCCTGGTGTAAAGAAGGCTCTGAGACCTCTTTATAGAACAACAAGAGGGTGCAGACAACTGCAGTGTCAACCAGTGTCACTCGTTAACCCACCAGAAAAGTCCTGACTTCAAGTGAGCATCCAGCATCCCCAGAATTTGCCTCACTTCCTCCTGTGCATTCATGGTAGCCTATTGGTTGTGGCATATGATGCCCAAGGTAGGGACACCCAGATACTGGCTGGGGGCACTATGTCACTATCGGCAAATCACACCCACTGCACCACCTGGGCTGCCTCTGGAGTACTTCTCCACAGCTCCTCATGGCTCACATAGTAGGAGACAGCATTACTCTCAAACACACAGAATCCATCATCGCCCTCAAATGCTGGACGCTTGCCAGCAGAAAACTTACGGAGAAATTCAGGGGTGCGGTTTGTTTGGCCAAAGTGGAAATGGGGTGGTGCAGAGAGCACATGGACCTGAGCCCCACGGTTCTGAGGAGTCAACAAGGACCTTGAAGGCCCTCCAATTTCAGGATATATGTACAGGGTCCCAGTCGCCATGGTGATTCTGCTGAGAAAGGGGCTGCAAAAAACATCTTAAAATGAATATCTTGATTGGTGATTTCATGATTCCCTGTATGCTGTCTTTTTTCCTGAAGAGTTCAAGCATTATATTCAGGTTCCTTATGACACTCTTCAACACACAATGGGAAAACTATTGGTATCAAAGAATGGAAATGTATTTCTACTTTGCCCTACTTTAGTAGGTAAATGTCGGTTTTCACTGCTACTCTATTTTTCCTGTTTTAAAACTACTGCCTTCCCTATGTTACTTCTTAGTATAAATGTGACTGTTATGGTTTCATATGAGGTGTCCCCCAGGAGCTCATTTTTGAGACAGTGCAACAAATTTAGAGATAAAATAATTGGGTTAACCTAGTCAGTGGATTAACTGATGGTGGATTAACTGGGTGGTTGCTGTAGGCAGGTAGGTTGTGATGGAGGAAATAGGTCACCAGGGGTGCACTTTGGGGTTTATATCTTGTCCCTGGGGAGCAGAGCTCTACTTCCTAGTTGCTATGTCCTGAGCTGCTTTCCTCCTCTACACCCTTCTTCCATGTTGTTCTGCCTCACATTGGGCCCAGCCTTTGGACTGGGGCCTCTAAAATCATGAGCCAAAATAAACTTCTACTCCTCTATATTGTTCTTGTCAGGTCTTTTGGTCCCAGTGATGAAAAATTGACTAAAACAGTGGCTGAGAAATCTGAGGGTATTAACACAGGGTAAAGCCTTTCAGGCCATCTTCATGCTAAGTCTCATCTCCAGCCCTGTCCCTCAGCTCACTGAATCTTTCCTCAGTTTTCTCTTAAGCTGTCCATCACACTCATTCCTATCCTTTGGATCCTTCTAACTTATCTTTGGGTTTCTACTCTCCCTACTAGGCTTCCAACTTTCAGTATCTCTTTGTCTTATTTCGTCTGTAAAAATTCAAAGCATCTTTTACTCCTAAAACCCAGCTGTGGTAATGCCACTCTGTTGCTTAGTGCCTTTGCACACTCAACTGTAGAAGGAGGCTGAACTTCTATTCAGACATACAAATCATCCTTTGAAAATCAACATGAACCTACTAACTTCACTTTAAGTCTCAACAGATACCGTGTACACAATCCTGAATTGTTTTACTTCTGATTTCCCAGACATGTCTGGGGCAATATTGACCACATTTCTTTCATCATCATATGGAGGTCTCAGCTCAAATCCCACACTGTTGATGTCATCCTCTTGATCTGCCCAGCCAGTGGTTCCCTGGTCTTCTGATCTCACACACTGCTAAGGTGGAACCCTCCTTTGTCACACATTATAGCAAATCCTGCATCTCTCCTGAAGTAGTTCATTCAGCAAACATAAAGTCGCATATTCATCCCATTTTTTTAGAAAATTTCAAGTTTTAAAATGCTACATTTTTTCATCTTTGGAGGCATTTCATCTAGATTATATTTAATGAACGATCAACATAAATTCACTCATTCATTCAAAAATTTTGCTGAATGCTTTTCAACTATTTATCTTGAAACGAAGTTGTACTGTTTCCAGTGTGAGTCAATACAGTTTCTCTCCATCGTTAATAGTCATTTCTAAATAATAAAGCTGTAAACAACACATTTGGGGGTAAAAATTGGCCTCCGAATAGTCTCAAGCTGCTGCTCATCTGTGCACATCTGTTGGTGGTTATTAGTCACAGAGAAATGTCTAAGAGTTTACATGTTTTATTTAAATTCTCCTTCAAAGCTGCTTCATGTTGGCCAACCATTATTAGATACTGACTGCACTAGCCTTTTCCATGTACAAAACACTGCTTCTTGCTCTGAATCTTCCTGCTTTTTCTTTTTATTGGTAATGAAAGAAAGACCATAATCCATATCAGATTGAAAACAATTCTGAGAACTCCAGATGTCCTTCTTCTTTCCTTCAGACAGAAATATTGGTTCGAATTACTAGAGTCTTTTTTCCATCCTGTGATTCTGAGGGATTAAAAATGCATTATAGTGTGTTGTTAATAAGCAATTGAATTTGGCCAAATGATGGCCCCATTATGAGACTAATCCCACTAATGAAGACTCAGTAACAAATCAAGCTACTGATAATTCATAAACCTGTTGAATTTTATTCTTCAAATACTACAATTTTTGTTTATTCTTAAGCATAATGATAAATATTTGTCAGGTCTGGGGAGAGTACATGCAAATGCATGGGCACAGAATGCAGAATGATACTAAATTTAATGTGTTATGCCATTTTTCTCAATTTTCTGAGTCATTACAAATTGGTAGAAAAAGCGTTTCATTTAAATGCTCTACTCTCACAACTAATTGAACATAATCTTTTATCTACTTTGTCAGTTCTATACTCTTATATATTTGTTAGGATAAGATTCATTATCTTGCAAAAATATAAAAACTAACAATAAATTGAGCGAAACAGTAAATTTTTAAAATTTATATACTAATAAATGTATTCAAATAACCCGTAAGTTTCAAGAAAGAGTTACAGACCACAAAAGTAGGAACTGGGACTAGAGACTCAATGCAAATAAGCTCTATCTCTGTTGATTTTTTAAATTGTTTTTGTTTTGTATTTTTTAATTTTGTGTTTGTTCATTTGTTTGTTTTGAGAAGAAGCTGTTGTTTCTGTACATTTCCACAGTTTGGAAAATGGCTACAGATAATCTCATTCCAGAAACACAAGAAGAAAGAAAGGTTTTGTATTTCAATACCACAATGGGAGCTCAATCAGTTGTGAGTTGTATATTCACTCTTTGTATCAGTCACTGTGGACAGGAGACTCTGGCCACAAGATTGCAAATACTTTCTGTCAAGACTCAGATCCCTCCCATAAAACAGCAATCTCGATGCACAACAAATGGTAATATGTTGGGACTCCCGTGCTGCAGTCGGCAGAGAAGAAGCGAGGCAACATAGGAGAGTAATCAGGAAAACCCATGCTTCACAGAGATAGTCAGTTTGGATGAACAACATGGGAGCTTAATAGTGTGATATTATTTAAATACATGTGGTTAGGTAAAATTAAGTTCCTAGATACCCAATGGATTAGTAGCAGTTCCTAGGTTCACTCAAAATGAGAGCTGAAGTGTGCTAGATGAAGTGTGCTACACCTTCTTCCCCATCCATTGCTGCAGATGTTCTCCTTTCTGTGTAGCAATAGTCTCTTTACGTCATGTGTATTGAATCTTCATTTTCTTGGTTCAATTAGGATCTCATCTCAATGAGAGTCATGAGAGCTTTTATTCTAATTTCTTATTTTTATCTCTTTTAAAGCAAAAAAATCTCTTGGAACACAAATCACTTCTAGAAATTTAAGAAATATATAAAGATATTAATCATGAAAAAATCATCAAAGCCTTATTTAGTCCTTTTCTTACGTAAGTGTCCTTTTCTATGCTTTGGTGATCTTAAAAGATCACTTTTATTAACTTATTTATTATTTCAGCTGTTTGCATCCTCTCGAAAATTCATACGTTGAAACCTAATACTAATGGTTTGTTATTAGGCAGTGGAACTCTGGAGAGATGCTTAGGTCATGAGCGTAGAGTCCATTTGAATGGAATCAGTGCCCTTATCAACTCTTGGGATCTCTACAACCATCAGAATGGAGATATAAAATGCATATCTGGACATAGGAATTTAGAATTTAAAGAAACTCTGACTAGAGAAGAAATGACAATTTGTGCATGTATTGCAACTTGGATATGTTTTTAAAATGACAAAAATGGACAAGGTAGGGAGAGGGAAGAAAGAATATGCAGCCTGAAGAACTTCAGTAACTGGAGATTAGAAAAGAGAGGATATTGAGAAAGAGCAGCAAGAGAAATGGGAAACAAATTGAGGTCAGAGTTTCAAGGGATGCAAATGTGTCAGGAACAGAGTGGTCAAGTGTGCTGAACAATGGTAGAAGAGAAGGATGCTGGTAGAACTCCATGCACTCACTCGTCCAATATAGACATCACTGGGGGCCCTGGTAAAGATGATATGGAGAGTAGAAGACAAGAGCAGACTGACAAGTAAATGAAAAGGAAGAGCATTAAGACATGACTGAATTCAATCATAAGGATATGGAATGATTCAATAATGAGGAATCAGTATAAATTATAAGTATTAGATGAAGCAACACACTTCATATTACAATTTGTCAGTGAAAATTTTATGGAAGGTAGAAAGAAAATTCCCTGTATATCTAGTTGATATAAATAGGGATACAATATGTTGTTTCCATCTTTTCTTCATTATTGCCCTCATGATATTTTTGTATATCATTTCTCATATGGATTATTCCTTTAGCCTTATCCTGCCTCTAGTCTTTCTTCCCTATTATCAGCAAACTTTAAAAGTCACAAATACGACCATCTCTTTTCAAAGCTTAAAGTTTTCATGTAGCTTTCGAGATAAAAGCCAGACTCTGTATTTTAGCTCTTCATAATCAATTCTGCATCCATAATCTTTTCCCCACTTCATTCATGACGTTCCATCTCCCTAAAGTATAATGGTGTACTTGATGTATTCTACTTCATATTTTTGCATATGCTTAGAGTATATATTTGATTAGAATGTTCTCTGCAATAATGTCCAATCTCAAACCACACTCCTAAACACACACACTCTTACATATAAAAATCTATTTTTAAATCACCTTAACATCTAGTCATCCTTCAACATTCAACCCAAATGTTATCTACTCTGGTATGTTTTCCTTAACCCATCAGAATATTTTAGATTATGATTTCACAAAGTACATTTGCCAATGATAGGAATCATCTAATGTATTATATCACTGATTTTCCAAGAGAATTGAAATTAGAAGGTCCTCCAAAGAAAGGATACTTCATGATCTTTGTAATTTCAGAACATAAGATAATGCCTAGAAATCCTTCTTAACATAAAGGATAGAAAAATATAAGGAAGGAAGTAAAAAAATAAAAACTATTGGAGGGAGAAAAGAAGGATGCTGAAATTATGAAAGTTCCCCAAGTAAATCTCACTTCTAATATACCAATGTATTTGAGAACCTACTAGTTAGAGTGACCATCCTTTCCTGGGAAGCAAAAGGAAAAAATTATTTCATCGTTTTGTTCATGGGTCTGAAATCATACCTAATTAAAAGAACACTTTGTTTTTCTTAACATAGCATATACTAAGAATTGCAGATGTCAGATTTTGGCACATTTACAATACACTTACCAAACAAAAATTTTAAATTCACTATTTGAACCAAATAGAAGATTGGAGGAAAATAAAAAGTAACATTAATGATAACCATATTTTCTTCAAAATAAGCTGCACATTTTTTGAAGAAAACTGTTACTCCATATGGTCTGATAATCCAAGTGAAATAAGCACTGCAAGTCTTGATGTAAATTCTTTAATCTTAATATTAAAACTAAAAGGAAAAACTCTGAAGGCTTTGCTTATCAAATAGGACAGCAAAATGCCATCAAAAAAAATTTGGCACAGTCTTTTACGTGTATTTTCAAAATGGAATAAGCTTTAAAAGGTTGCATTCTATTCTCTGCTTAGCACACTGTTTCCTACTAACATTTTCTAATTATAACATCTACTCTTCTCTTCAAATAAATAACAGATAACAGAACCATCTATCCATTGTAAATAAACAGACTTTATTCTTCAAACTCAGATTGCCATGTAGGGGAAAGGGAAATGAAGACTATAATCCATCTTTCATTCGGTTATCTTTTGACTGGTTTACAGTTCCAAAATTTATAGAACTTGTCATTTTCTGAATTATTATCAAATTATGTTTTCTGAATGGTTAGTTTTGGAAAGGACATGCCATCTTGCTAAAGGATACTTGGAATGAAGAGAGTCTCAAACAATATAATTCTATAGCTACAATTTTTAAAATGAAACCAACTGAATTTTTATTTCTCTTATTTTCCTACTTTTGAAATGTCTGGATAGATTAATCTAATCCTCTGCTCTTCTTGAGGCCACCTCATTTATTTGCTCAAACCTGTGCTGTGTCCCTCTCCCTCCACGACACAAAAACTCCTGCATCTCACTTACATTCATGTCACCTGCTCAATTCTTACCCTTTTCTTAAACCAGGTTCAAAGAAATGAATTGATGAACCCAATGTATGATTCTCCTCAAAACAGTCCTGTCATTTTTGTCACCTCCAAGATGCACAACTCTCCACTGTCAGTACCATGAGATTTTATTATTTCATAAACAGCAACAAATGAGCCCTTCCTCACAGAGTGTAATTTGCATGTATAGAAATATGGTAAACATATTGAAAATAGCTTTATAATTACTGGAAGAGAAATATTTTGAATGTATGATGTTCTTTTCTTTCTTCTTTAGATGTGTGATGTTCATTTCTTCTTTTATGTGCATGATAATATTTTTTAATATCACTTTATTGTCAGGGTCTTTTAAGGCAGACAAGATTCTCATTTGGATAACTCCAACAAACATAAAAAATTTAAATTAAGTTATCCAAACACCTGGGTTTTTTAAATGTTATTTTTCTGATCAAATTCACACTAAATCTGTTTCTGTGATATTTAATGTAATATAGTAAAATGGATAACTGGAGTAATCATATTAAAATGTCAAGACTAAATTCACTGATACTAAAAGTACAAGAAGAAAGACTGGCAGTGGGGAAGCAGAATAATATGCACAAGAGAATAGAGATCACCATATGACCCATTAAGTGTTTGCAAACTGTGTTTTTTTTTCCCCCATACACAGATCAAGTCCTTAGGTTTGGATCCCTTTTTTAGTTCTCTGAAAAAATAACCATATTGCTTTTGAACATCCACAAAGTTACACAAACCATTATCAGAGAAGTCTGACATGCTCTCCTTGGGATAAAGGCAATCTAAACATTACTTGATACCATCTGTGCAGAGTTACATTATACATGAATCACTTTTAAGTTTCAGAGGCTATAGAGTACAATACTCAAGTCAAGCACTGAGAACACGTAAAGACTACATCAACAGCCATCAAGGTTTGGGTGATAATACACAGGTAAGGAAAACAAACAAAAAGTGCAAAGTCGAGGGAGCACAAAAATCAACAACATTGGGGCCATCTCTGGCTTCAGCATAATACATAAAGAAACAGAACCTACCATGAGTTCACAATGCAAAGGCATATCATCAATCCCTTCACTATAAAGAAAGCATCTCCTCTGTATTCCATCTCTACAGAAAAACAAATATTCTTGTCATAGTCTATAATTTTATGGTAACTACCAAGATGAAAAGGCCAGAGATATATTTTCTAAATAGAGCAAGTTCATCTATTGGCATGTGTGAAGTAGAATTAAACAACAGAAGTTTAGAACAATCACAGGGATAATGGCAAAGGAGGATGCCAATTCCTCAATCCTGCCAAAATCTTGGAACCTTTAAGCTGCTTTCCCATGCATTCCTTTGGCCTGCCTGTCATCAGGCATTTCAAATTCTACATATAATTTAGGCATAACAGTAATTGTTTTGTAGAGTCAATATTCATTTGTGTTTACCAACATATTTATTCCCTTTGTGCTTTTTATTAGCTTTTCTATGTATTTAACTTTTGTCCTGTCTGTCTGAAAAAAAATCTTCTTAGTTAATTCCTTCGATTCCGGCTGGGTGACCATATACACTTTCTTAATTTGTACCTGTCTGATAAAGCTTTATTTCATTTTTACTTTTGAAAGTTATCCTGAGAGTGTACAGAATTGTAATTTAGTAATTATTTTCTTTCAGCAACTAGAGATTTCATTATATTATCTTCTGGTTTCCAACATTTCTTTTGAGAAGTTACCAGTTTTGGTTCCTTTGAAGGTAGGACATATTTTTCTTTTCTGATTTTTTAAAATTTTTTTCTCTGTCTTTGGTTTTCAGCAATTTGCTTACTCAATAGCTAGATGTAGTTATCATTTTATTTAGCTGACTCTGGATTTATTGAGCTTTTTGAATATTTAGGTTGATAACTTTAATAGTTTTGAAAAATCTTGGCTCTTAACCCTTTTACATTGCCTATTGTCATTCTTTCTATTATTTTTCTGGCACTTAAATATATGTTACACTATTCTAGCGTGTGTAATAATTTTGCTCCGTTCAATGGGTTCTGAGTATTTTACTCTTTATGCTTGAGTTTATAATTGTCTTGAGATGGAGACTGGCACTGAGATTCAGGTTATCTTCCCCTGACTCCCATAGCACTGGCTTCCTAAAATTGTTCAGGACAGTTGTATTCTGTCTTTTCAGATGGTTAATTCCAACTCCCTGTTCCAAAACCAGCATGCCCCTGGATAATAACCTCAAGATTCCAAGTTTTCCTCCTAGATACAACCACTAAAATTGCTACTTTAGCTTACTCTTCCCACCATAGGCAATTTCTGTTAGGAAAGCCCAATCGTTACCATGCCCACAGAATCAGCAAATGTCCCTGGACACTAGGAACAGCAGGTTCATTGGAAATTAATGAAACACAAGATTCTCCATCCTCTGGAATATTAGTTCAGCTCATGCTCATTCCTTCTAGAGCTGACTGTTCAATATGATTGGTATAATTTATCCAATTATTTCTCGTTTTAATAGTAGGAATGTGATCTTTCATATTGGTCTGCCATTATTGGCTTCTAAAAGTAACAATTCTGATGCAGTGAGCAAAGTACTTTAACTGTCTTTTACACGTGATAGCCTACCTTCCTGCCAGCCTCCCTCCCTTTCTCCACTAGGTATATATGAACCTATTTATCCATTCCATATAACAATAGTAGCATATTACACTAATTTCCCAAGCCAATCTTTTTAATAGTAGGAATGTGATCTTTCATATCAGTATATATGATTCTTCATTCATTTTAAAGCTTCTTACATTCTGTAGAGGTTCTCTTTTCTGGCACAAAATATGGATCCATACTTGTCTGTTGAAACAAACTTTTTATTAAAGAGGGAAATTTAGCTTTTGATCAGTATCTTAAATAGCCCCATAACTGACTTTTTTCTAATTTATCATATTTCATCATTTAATATATTTTGAAAATTGTCATAATTTACTTTAGCTGTCCTCTATTATTTCAAAGTTTGAGAATCATGATTTCAAATAATGTATGGCTACCTTCCAGTTTTGAAAAGACTCTAAGGGACTTTTGGAGGGATTGGGAGAAATCCGGAGAAGTAATTACCGGGTTACAACTGAAATCTATTCCATCCCAAAGGCTAGTTCCCCAGCTGAGAGGCTGTTGAATTTCACATTCATTAACTCTGAGAGCCTTTACAAATATCATTCGCATGTGTGCACAGTCTCATGAGGATTTGGTCTCTGACTTGACCAGTTTGAAAAGCTGACAAGCACAGATTCTTTAATAAACAGCATCCAAACTAAACTATATCTTTCCAGACCAGTCAGCCACTTGGACAGAAATGGTCAAATCCAGTCTCTGTGTTGGAATAGGGAAAAACCATCTTATGAGGAGCTTTGTATCACATTCTATTAGATTCAACGAGCTGCACCAACAACCTGATTATGTGAAATATATGTTACTTAAGAAAAAAGAAAAGAGGAGACGGAAGAGGAAGGAAAGAAGTGAAAAAATAAATAAATAAATCATAAGTCAAAGACAAATTTGGACTTTGCTCACCAGGTCAAATATTTTCAAATAATAATTACTAGAAGTTGCATTTCACAATATATGTTTATAACTTCATCTACAAATAATTAGATATTTGAAATTTTAAATACTTCATATATATGAAAATAATCACAAAAAGAATTTAGTGATTTGTATGTTAATGTAATACCCATGTGTTCACATAAGACCTCTACATATGACTGATATTAAAACATTTAATAAAATAATTGCTGAGTGGTGAGTGACAAGGAACTTTGGAAAGGATTGCTTCTTGGTTATTAACAATGTCTGATTTTTATTTGGGTTTTGAGTACATTGACATATTCAATTGATAGCAATTCAGTTATCTATAAACTTAATGATTATTGTATTTTTCTCTAACTGCATTGTACTTCAATTGAAACAGTTAAGTAATAAAAGTTATAATAATAATATATGCTTCAAAAGTTTGCAGAAAACTATGAAAACATCAGCCATAATTTCATCTATATGTTCAAGGCTAACACACATTTTTACCCTATGTATTTTCAAATTTTTTCTATTCATACGTATGTGAATACATACACACACACACACACACACACACACACATATCTCCAAGATGTACAACCATAATGTGGAGCTTTTTTATGTTTTTTTCATCTATGGCATTTTGGAAACAATCTTTCCTTAATGATAAATATACTTCTAAACTAGCATTTAACATTTCTATAGAAAAAGTATCATTTTTGCCATTTGCTTTTTCAGGTATCACTGAAATACATTGAAATGAACTGGCATCTTTTCTCGTCTATCAATGCCCTTATGCCCTCCTCTCAAAGTTCATTTTGGTTCTACTTAGTCTTAACCAGAATCCGTTTTTTCCAAAATGTTGATGAGTCATTAAAGTTTGGCAAATATCTGAATGTTTGAGTCCTACAAGATTCATTTCTACTTTTAAAAGAGTTTTAAAGAAGAAAACATCTTAAATTCCTAAGAGATTGGAAAAATGATGCTGGAAAAACAGGTGTTGCTTAGACATTGGAATAATAATGGAAAAATAGGACTGGCCTTGTGCTTGTTTAAGGTAAAGTATAAATTTCTCCCAAGTAGATATTGTAATCTTTTATGATAGTAAATATGATATATTAAAAATTTAACAAGTAGAATAGAAAATGACAGGCAGTAGATGCTCAATAAATTTTGGAATAATGAATGGATGGATAATTGGATGAGTAAATGCACTAATGTACTAATGAATAAATAACTCACCATTTTAAGAAATCTTCAGTATCTTCTCAATCATAATGAGATACCATGGTAAAGATAATAAGTTTTTCCCTAGAATTGCATTTTGTATGAAGTCAATTCAACCCGAAGTTGTAATTCCAAATATATTATAACATTTTATTTTAATACCATGGGAGATAGTAGTTTACACAGGTCACCACTGATGTTTCTCTTGTAAAGTTAAACTGCCAGCTCACCAGTTTTTATTATTCAGTCCATATGCCTTACTCACCCCTTGTGCTGTTTCAATGGAACTCCCCTTGAAGGCAGAAAGCACCATCATAGTATTCTTCTTTATGGGCCACTGCCTAGTGCCTAACATGGTGGTTTACAAATTATGGCTTTTTATTAAACAGTGTGTGATATGTACCTGAGAAGAGCTTAATATCATTCAGTACTTGGATATAACTGAGGAGCTCTCATCACTGAAACTCAGTGCACCAGATCACTTTTGTACACTTTTGTGCACAAGTCACATTTGGTTGGTCATCAGTTTCTACATGTACTGTTTTGATTCAAAATAGGGATAAAAAGTAGCCTCTGTTCTCAAGCATTATCTAACTTGAAAACTAAAGACACATAGATATGATTTTCCTGCTTTAAGAATATCAAGAACAAAACAATATAAAAATGTTTATGTAATGCTATGATGGAACAACCAAGATGTTTATGGACTGAGAATGATTGGAGAAAATTAATTCTGAAGATAATGTCTATACTGTAGAAATAGTAAATTATAATTGTAATTATAATTACACTGTAATAATAATTACTAAATGGCAAAAGTATCTTTAATATTACATAGTCCTCTTTTATTAGACATATATGTGATTCATGGTTTCAATGTAAACTAGTAACTTCATTGGCACATGTCACAACCTGGACGTCTCTAATTAGTTGCCTCAATGTATAATATTTTTAAAGACGAGGTATTTAGATAAGCTTACACACTGAGGCAGGATTCTAGCAGTGTGGCATTTTAGAATCTTTTAAACTGAAGTTTGGGGGACCAAAATGTGCGTACTTCTTTATATACCTCCAGAGAGATGTGAAAGGAAGATCTGGTTGTGATTTGGGATCTTACTGTAATTTTGACTCTCTTTATTATAGTAATTTACAAAATTAATTTCAATGTTATATTTAAAGATATTGGTCTATAGTTTTCTTAACTCCAAATATTTCATATTATCTCTTCTGAAATGTTTACATCAACCTCTAAATCATTGTCTTTTAATTGTTTTTAAAATGGGCTCCATTTTGAGTGACAATTTCATGTAAATATCTGTATAATATATAAATATTTGAATTTTATTTTTAAATATCTTTCAGATTCATAATATTTGTTTCTTCTCCCTTTGGCCAATAATAAATTAATAACATAATAGAAACACAATTCATAATTATTTGGCCAATAATAAAACAAACAACAAAATTACATAGTTAAATATAAAATAAATATACACTAAATATTAACATATAATTAAATATAGCTAATAAAAATGTAAAATTCACAGTGATTAATAATAATTTTCTTTATAAGCACTCCAGAAAAAATTCCATTGCATTCACTATTATAATACATAGAAACATGGTAAATAGCTGAGCAATTCTTCTGATATTTTATTTACAATAAATAAAATCCAAAGCACTAGAAAAATTTCATTTACTTAAATATTAATAGCAAAGTTACTAACTTAAATTTCAGAACAATTTCACTACACTTTTGAAAGCTAATCATTTTTGTTCATATGACACAATGACACACATGGGGGGTTTATAGTTAATAACTTGTTTGGAACAAGATGAGCATCATATGGGAAAGTATTTCCTTCTACTCTGTTCAGTCTCCCCTCAGTCTTCCACTGTCTTGTTAAAGTTCTTAAGAAGAAGCTTTTATTCATATTTCTTTCACATACAAATTCTTTTTCCAGAAGAAAAGTGTGAAATAAAATTCTCTTCCTAGCATAGTGATTGGTGATCAATCGAAATAGTGATCAATCTATTTTTAAGAACAATGGGGGAATGGGTGCTATTAGTTTCCAACCAAAGCCCTTGGTTCTTCGAGGAGCTCTCTATCTTCTCATGCTTCCATCCCCCTGCATTTGACTCACTCCCAGTGACACCAGGAACTCCCCAGGTGTACCGCCCAAGTCAGGATAGATCATACCATGAAGCCCATTTTCACTACTAGTCCAAGCCACACTCTCCCAAAGTTCCTGAAGTCACAAAGACAAAATGGATTGGGACAAAAAGAAAATAACAAAGCTGTAATGACCTATATGACCTTCCAGAAGAAAGGAAAGAAAAATCTGGATAAAAGTATTAGACGGAAAGTTAACTAAAATATTTCCACACTTAATACAGGAGCAGCATGTAAGACCAAAAAGTTCATCTAAACTTTAGCAAAATATCTACAAAGAAAACACACGTAGACAAACAACAGTTACACTGCGAAACCTAAAGATAAAGAACAAAGTGATAAAAGCAGACAAAAACATAATGCAGATTTCAAAAAGGGAAACTGATAAAAATGATACCTGGCTTCTGAAGAGAAATACAGGCTGGCAGGATACAACTAACCAATGTTTTTAAATGTTGTAAGAAATTTGAACTTGTTGACCTATTATTCTATACAGTCATCCTGTGGTATTGGAGAGCATAAGATCAGTTCCAGGAAACCCACAGATACCGAATTCAAGGACTTTGAGTTTCTAATTCAAAATGGTGAACTATCATCCTGCATGCTTTAAACAATCTTTAGGTGACTTATAAAACCTACTACAACATAAATGCTATGCAAATAGTTGTTATGCTGTATTGTTCAGAGGATAAGGACAAAGGGGAAAAGTCTATTTATGTTCAATAGAAACCCAATATGTTTTCCAGATATTTTCAATCCGAGGTTGGTTGAATCTGAGAATGAGTAGGGCTAAATGTATAAGGCAAAATACCTTTGAAAACTGAAGGTGAGAAGAAAGACATTTTAAGGATAAACTAGTTAAGGAAATTGCCACCAGTATATTTACTATGCAAGTAATACTAGAAGCTCTTTATAATGAAGAGAAATAGAGCTAGCTTGTTACTCAGACCTCTAAGCAAGAAAAACTGCACTGCAAAAGCTAAATGTGTGAATAAATACCAAAAAAATTAATTTCTTGGATGATGTTGGAAACTGTTATGCTAAGTGAGATCAGCCAATCCCATAAATCCAAAAGCCGAATGGTCTCTCTGATAAATGAATGATGATGCATAATGTGGGGGGGAAAGATGGCAAGAATGGAGGAAAGATAGCTAGCATAGAGGGAAGGGAGGGGTGGGGGGGGGGGGGGGGGTAAAATTAATAACAGAGTGTGTGACAGATACCATTGCCCTGTGTAAATGCATGAACGCACAGATGGTGTGACTCTACTTTGTGTACAACCAGTGAAACAATAGCTGTACACCATTTGTGTTCAATAAAAAAAAAAAATTAAATTCTTAAAAAAATCAATTGATTTTTAAAACACAAATACTAACAATATGTGATGATTTGGTATTATAGGTAAAATACATGAAATAGAACCAAGGTATATGTGAATTACCTCAAGGAAGTCACTGCTCATGTTCTACATGGCAAATGTATGTTATTTTAGATGATCAAAACTAAATTAAAAACATTTTCAAGATCATAAAATAATTTTAAAATTAGAACTGGGTAATGAAGAAATCAGATTTCCAGAGAGAAAGGAGCTACGCAGAAGACAAGTTCAGAAATTAGTATGGGGTCTCTTTCAGCCTGTGTTGAGAGCTACATCAGGTGTGTACTAGTGTAAACTCCATAAGACCAGGGAAATTACACATGATGAGCTGCATGCTAAATAAATTTTCAGAAGTAACAGAGACAAAGGGACATTTGTCCTGTAACTAACCAGAGTGAGAGGTCTCATTGATCACTCAGGGCACTTGTTAAAACCTCAAAAGCACTGGAACCATAGTCATAGGCTTTAAATATGCCTAGAGTTAGGCCATATAGATCTGCCATATAAAAGCATAAAATCAAGTCTCAAAAAGATAAAACTTAACTGCAAGTAATTTTTCTGTCAGATCAAAGTCCAAAATTTCAGGAAAAAAAAAAAAAGAAGAAGGTAAAAACACTGACAGTAACATTTACAATAGATAATGTCAAATCAAAACCCGCTCAACAGGCCAGAAGCAGGTGATCTGGCAGTTGAAAAATAATAAGCCAATAGTATCAGACCACACAGTTAAAATGAAGAAAGGTTAGCACAGTATATTGGAGGATTTAAAGGAAAACAAATATGAGAAAATGCATGGTATTTAAAAATAAAAGACTGAAAAGTAAGCATCACCACTGGAAAATCCTGGATGGGAGAAACAGACAATGCAGAAGATGGAATCCATCAATTTGAAGATGTAACAAAAGAAAGTAACAAAATGGAAACAAGGAGGAAAACGGAAAAAAATGGGCAAATCATAGTGATCAGTGGAAAAATAAAAAAGCAATCTAACATGCTCATGAATAGAATCCAAAATCTGTGTGTGTCACTGGCAGAAAGGCAACAAAAAACATTTGAATAACAATAATTTTCTAAATATTTAAAAACTATGAACACAGATCAAATAAGCTCAACAAACCACAAGCAGAATAAATACAAAATATGCACCCAGGGGCTCATCACAATGAAATTGATGGAATCACTGTTAATGAACTGTCCTTCATCAGTCAGATTGAGAGAAATCACATTGTTTCAAATAAAGTGATAAGACTAACTGTAAAATCCTCATGAGAAATTATGTAAGCTTGAAGAAAAAATAAAACAAAACTAGAATTGTATATAGTTAGTCAAAAATGATATCCGTTAAAACTGAAAGCAAAATAGACTTTTTCAAACTAATGAAAGCTTAGATTGTTGCCAGAGGATTTACTGTACAATAAATCTTTAAAAGAGTTCTATGGAAGAAAGAAAAATGACTTCTGAAAGAAACATGGATCTACAAAAAAAAAATTTAAAAATTGAAAGTGCTGGAAGCGGTACATAAGTGGATAAATGTGACATGCTTATTTTCTCACTCTTTAAATGCTTTAAAATATAATTATCTATTTAAAGAAAAACATAAATATTACATATGTCATTTGCAGAATGGAGGAAGTAAGATATATGATAACAATAGCACACAAGGGATGGGAAAGAGAAAGAGAAGTATGGTATTCAAGGTTCTTACATGTGAAGCACTAGAATTTATTACTATTACTATTATTTTAATTGTATTTACCAAGTACGGTGTGATAATTCAATCCATGTATAACAAGGCGGACTGGTGAAATTAGAGTAGTCAGCATTCTTCTTTTAAATGCTTGATTATCATGTAATAATTGTACATATTTATGGGGCATAATATGATATTTCAGTACTTACATATAATGTATACTGATCAAATCAGGGTGATTAATTTTTCCATCTCCTTATCATTACTCTATGTTTGGAGTCTTCTAGTGAATTATAGTGAATACATGATAGTCTATGGTGAACTATAGTCACACACCTGGCTATATAACACCAGAAATCATTACTTCCATCTAACTGTGCTTTGAATGAATTGATAAAGAAAATGTGGTACATGTACATAATGAATTATTATTCAACCACCAAAAAAATGATATCCTCTCATTTTCAACAAAACGAATGAAATTGGAGGACATCATGTTCAATGACCTAAGTCAGAACAGAAAGACAAATACCCCATCTGGGTATTTGGGTGTTTAAAAAGACAGTCTGAATATAGAATGGTGATTACTGAAGGCTGGGGCGGGGAAATAGAAGGAGGTTTAATAACATGTTCCAGAATACAAATGGGCATAGTAGGTTCTCCTGTGGAGGAAAACAGTGATAAGTCTGTTGTGCAATTTGTCAGCTCCATTAAAGTCGGTCAGGTTTTAAAAGCAAGGCCAAGTATTTCCTGTCTCTGTGACTATAGTATAAACTCTGTGCATACACACACACACAGACACACACACACACACACACACACACACACTCACACACACATACACACATTCACACACACACACAGACACACACACACACTCACACACACACACACACAGAGGCACTCACACATGGAACTAGGTTAAAACACAGGAATATAATCAGTTACGATAAGTAAACATTCACAATAAGAAAGTTACAGTGGCTATGTTAATACAAAGTAAAGGATAGTCTCTCTACAAATAAAGCTAGACGAAAACAAGAAAAATTATGATATATACATAACACTAAAAGCAAGATTCATACAAGAAAAAAGAACAGCAAGCTGGATCTCATTGAAATTAAAAACTTATTTCTTAGGGGTTCTTTTATTGGATCATTATAATTTTACACAGTATTTGGGTTCATTTTGACAAAATCATGCATGCAAGAAATTTTATCTTAATCCTTATCCCTCCCTTTTACTCTCCTCCTCCCTCCCCCAATTCTCTTCCCTCTATTCTTCTGATCTTTCTTTCATGCCTTTATTCATTTATTTTTGATTAATACTTTATACATATACATAAAGGTGAAATTCCCTTTGGTACATTTAACAATGTTATATGCATTATGCATTATATGCACTGTTAAATGTTATATGCATATAACAATGTTAAATTCATTCCATATGTCTTCCCCCTTTCCTTCCTTTCTCTTCCCTCTCAGTCTTCTTCCACTACTCCACTAATCTCCCTATATATTTATGATACTTGATCACTTCCCCACCATCTTCTTTCCCTTATTTTGCCCTAACTTTCACATTTGGAAAAATCATTCAACCTAGCACAATTCACTCTAGCCAAATTATGGAATCAACCCAGATACCTGTCAATAGATGAATGGATCACCAAAATGCGGTATATAAAATCAATGGAGTTTTACTCATCCATAAGGAATGAAACTACGGCATTTACTGGTAAAATTTTAAATATAGTCTAACTTTATTTCTAAAAAATAGAGACTATAGTAACAAAAAGCAGATTAGTATATGACTGTAAGTGGGAATGGGGAGAATGGACCAAATAGGAGCACAGAAAACTTTGGAGGATGATGAAATTATTATCTTAATTGAAGTATATACATTTGTCAAAAGAAATCAAACTTTATACCAAAATGGCACATTTTAATGCATGCATTTATATTTAAAATGTTAACATGTTTTGCAGTCAGGTGGAAACAAGACAAATGTGAAAGTGTACTAAATAATGTGAGAAAGTTCATAATTAAATGCCAAAATATTCATGAACAACCTCACAATAAACAAGAATGAGAAAGACTCATTTGGGCTGCCACTAACAGGATGGGTAACATGAAAGTTTAGGACAGCACAAGAAACTGCCCATTAGGAACATCATTACTAAAGAGGGAAGCCTACAGAAAGTTTGTGTGGTGGAACTTGAATTCCAGCTTTGGTTTAGTAATGAGCAAAGCTTAGTGCCTTTGGCACTAAATGTTGGACACTGCTTTCCTTGGGGGAAAACCCACAGAGCATTCTAAAACCATTCTCCAGGGCAAGGCTGACTTACACCTCTGTAAGAAATGGAAACATTCAGGTGTGAAATGCTCTAACATCTCTGTGTTTGGGCTCTTATGCTCATGGGACTGACATAAACGCCCCAAAGTGGAAAACCACGTAAAGTCAGAGTAACTTGGTAAGGGCCATGCCAATAGCTCATATGTAAAGGAATAATGTGACAGAATGCGGAATGCATTCTAGGTTGACGAATAGAAGTTGTATTAAAAAGTTAGGGTTTTTTAAAGTCTCTTGGAATACCGAAATAAACTGGACATTAAAACCTGACTTCCTGGTTTCAATCCTGGATCCCATGAGCCTATTTCTCAGTTTCTTTAATCTTGACCATCTTCTATGGGTTGGGTCTTTTGTTTCTCTATTTCTTTGTTGCTCCTTCTCTTTCTCTCTTTCTTTTTCATCTTAAATGAAGTGAGACTCTTGCAGAATAGGAATAGTAGAACCAATGAGAATTACACACCAGTTAGTGGAAAATTACTATCATTTGTTTTCAGCCTAAGATAGCTGCTAACTCATTCATTTCTCCTGATATTAAACTGCTTCATTTCATGATTACTGTTTTCCCAGGTCTTTAGTAATTCACATTCTGGAACATCTTGGCAAATCTTATGACCCTATTTTCTTTCTCTTCAATATGTCCTACATACTCCTGATATATTAATTTTTATTTAATTTTTAGTTGTAGATGGGCACAATGCCTTTATTTTAGTCATTATTTTTTTAAATGTGATGCTGAGGATGGAACCCAGTGCCTCACACATGGTAGGCAAGTGCTCTACCACTGAGCTACACCCACAGCCCCTGATATATTCTTTTCTAAAACAACAAAATTATTCTGATCAGATTCCACATAAAATGTTTTACCTTATCTTTAGTTTTTAGCCATCCAAAACTACTACCTAAATTTAAAAAAAATATATATGATTCTCAAACATATCAACAACATAACAGATCTAAAATATTCTAGAGGTAATTAGAGAGGAGCCTGGAGCTCAAGAATCATATGGCAGCTTGAAAACTTTTCTGATTTAATGTTAAAATGATAATTTAATGCCTTTCTTTGGGGGTTCAGATACAGGCAATCCCCTATGCATGTATGCACATGCATGCACGCACACACACACAAAGAGAACACACATGACGTTAATAGATAAAATTTTCAAAATTAATGAGATATAAATAATGTACAAGATAAATATCATCATGACCAGAAACAGAATGGAAATTTAAGATGGTAGGTGGGGCTGCAGCGAAAGCCACAGAGCCCAATTTTAGATTTGAAAGTAAGAGAAGCTGCCAGAAATTCATTTGCTATGAAATAATGGAACTAAAATTGCAGTGAGAATCAGGCCCAGTGGTTGAGACCAGGGTCTGAACTAAAGCTTTCTTCTTCATAAAAAGGAACTAAACAAACTTGCCAGGTTATTCCAAAGGCTATAACATAAATAAATCTATGTCTAAATAAAGGAAGCAGAGGTGACCTTGTGGCCAGAACCAACCTACATGCTGGTTCAAGTGCCAGGGTAATAGTACTATCACTTCCAGATGGGTCAGGAATCTGGGAATACAGAAGTAAGTTCTATGCCCAACAGAGAGGCAAGGATGGGTTCAAAGACAGAAAGGAAAAAGAAGAATATACCTAGACACGAGATGGTGCTGAATGTAGTCAAATCCCAAAACATGTTTTCAAAACTAATGCTAAGAAAGTCAATACAATCAGCAATGAGGAAATTTATTATTCTCAAAAAAATACAATAACAGTTTAAGAAACACAATAGAAAACAAAAATAGGCCAGAATAAAGCAAACAAGTAGATATGTAAATTATACAAGTTAAGCAAATTATCTAAGTAGAAGTAGTTCTTATATTTAGGGGGGAAGTTAGGAGAAGGTAGCACAACTGCTAATGTGTATGAGGTTCTTTTAGTGGGTGATAAAAATGTTCAAAAATCAGCTTATGATAATGGTCTCACAGGTACATAAATGTACTAAAAAACCAATAAATCCTACACTTAACTGTGAATTTTCGGATGCTAATGTTGATCTCAAAAAATTCTGAAAGTCATTAAATTTTTAAAATTTCAATAGAAAAGTCAATCTGTGCCCCAACTCAGAGAATATCATATTCCACCAATTCCAAGCTATACAAATTCTTCACATTTTCACATCTCCAAAATCAGGAAGTATCTTATAATCATAGTGGCTTAAAATCATTGTCACCCAGGCATCCCTTAGGAAGAAACTGTCGCTGTCTCAGGTCTTACATGTGCAAACTTGCTGAAATCTACTGATTTGAGGTGTGAGCTTTGTTGATGCTATGTGTTTCTTATAATTACATTTAATATGTCTTCAAATTACTATATTTATGTTACTTTGTTCTTCGAATGGGGAGTAAATTTGATATTAATGAAACAGGTATTTGTGCAAAGAATTGCCATAAGCAATATTTTCTTGCATAGCAAAACAAAAGTCTTTAAGGTTCTAAGCATGGAAAATGCCCATACATTAGAATCTTTATTTCATGCTGATTGCAGATAGCAGGAGAAAGTGCCAAGTCCCAAAAAGATGCAGATTTACTGGAGAGCTAATGAATGAAGTCAAGCTTTAGAGTTTCTCATTTGTGTAGATGCATCTTCCAAGGGCCTGTACTGTTATGGGTTTTTTCCCCATAAAGAGGGATCCAAGTATTATAAAACTGTAGGCCTTTCAAAATATGCACCCAGCCTTGTTCTCAGAATGGATTAAAAAGTTTTCAAAGTAAATTTGGCTGGTGTGACAGATTCACATGTCAAGCAGGATTATTAAAAAGGTGGCAAACATCAATATCCTGGACACTTACGCTCAACTTCACATGTCATGAAATTCAATTAGGGGAAAAATATAATCATGAATTAAGTAATAGAACTATCCAAATTCCATTGCCTTCAACATGGCTCACAATTCAACTGGCAAGGCTAATGGTGCTAATAGGATCAAGAGCATGAGCATAAATTTCAATAAGCAGGATATCACTGTGATTCTACTCATAACAGATGGTCAAAGTTGTAATCACAATTAATTTAAAACTGCAAAACAATTCCTAAAAATGATAACTTCTCCCAAAAAGATGATATTGTGCACACAGTAAAAAGTAAAAGAATAATGGCTGAGTTAATGACTGAAAGCCATCTGGAAGAATTATCAGGGTCTCCACATTAGATAGCAAGTGTCTCAGCTATTGATGCATTTTGTAAATATGTACCAAAACAATGAAAGAATAGACTTATCAAAGTTCAGAGATTAAGCTGCTGTGCCTGGTGACATAATTGAACCTTTGCAACCAACTCTATGGTGTTATCCTGAGAAGTACTTAATGTTCATGCAATTCACTCCTAGACTACATCATAGTACAAGTTGACCTTGAAATTTCTGGTTCTGCCCAAATGGTTCACATGTTTTCAGAAGCAGGTGCTCTAAATCATTGAAAGAACAGAAGAGATATGCATCCTCACTTCGATTCTGATGATGCCTGACCTTTGTAGAAATCATGAAATGGATATGCTTATTGCTATTGTTGGTTAGCATGAAGATTCTTCTTGAGGCCCAAGGCTCTCCAACTACTCACTTACTCAGTCTCTTGGTCTAATTCCCTTTGTCAAAGGTCAGCATTTTAATAATCAACCCTAATTCAGATAGAAAGTTCAAGGAGGTTCTAAATTTCCCAAGATGTCCATTGTCACTCCAATTGGAACATGAGGCAAGAGGAGAGCAGTCACTTAAATTTTCACTAAAGATAGTCAAGTAGCCCAGGAGAAATTGTTAAATGACCAATTGCTTTTGCAGCTTGAGTCTAATATTAAAGTTATAATTTTTTAATATCTTTAAAAGAAGTTCCTGTTTAATATGTAATTCATACACAGTTCCATTTTAAAATACAATAGTCAAGGTGGAAATAGTATTTCAGGTGCAGTTTGGATAAATCATATTTAAATTTTCTCCATGCATGTATGAATTAGTCATGTTTGGGGGGCATTTTCAAAAAATACCCCACAAAATTATCAGTAACTTTTTTCTGGAACAGATTATGGGAACTTTAGGAACTTTTCTCCTTCCTTATTTGAGGTTAGAATTTTATATGTTTTTTTTTGCCACACACACACTCAAATACAGACACAGGACAGAGAGATCTTTAGATCTAGTGGAAATAATAATTGCTTTTCCGTACTAAATCATAAAGAAATGCCAAAACAAAAGAAGAAAACTTGAAATAAACTAACAAGTAATCAATACATTAAGGGTAAAAGCCAGAAATCTACCATTCCAGAATTTAGGGAAACTGAATTTTTCAGACATTCTTTGCTTAAAATATCAGAGAAAAATAAAACAATGCAAATCGATATATTTTAAATATTTACTGGTGATTGTGTTTTTAGCTCAACCTTTTTCCTTATAATTTCTGCTGCCTATAGAGTCACTGTAAATTGTGGAACAAAATTTGAAACTTAAAAAACAGGGAATCATAAATTGGTCATAAACCCTGGAATATCTCACATGGCAAGGAAACACGCTTCATCCAACCACAGGTTTACCAGTCCACCATGAGTGTCTGAGGACAGTCCATGGTCAGCAATGCAGTGTTTATTGGTTTCTCTTCTCACTGGTGAGTACTATATGGAATGAACATATTTTCCCCAAAGTCTCTTCTCATCTAAAGAAGTTTTGTTACTTTATTTCTTAAATATCATCTTTGCTCAGAATTGAGGACATGGGGATTTTTCTGCCTTACTCTTCTAATGATCTTACATTTTGTGAATTTTGTTTTCCAACTTTGTAAAAGTTTCCTCCAGGAAACATTACTTTCATGGGCGATGACTGTTAGCAGAAATTTAGGTCCATTTTCCATGTTTTGAAGGAGTAGGGTAAAGTAATAACATGTTATTCAATGGACACATTCCCCAACCTCATGACTGGTGCCACAGAAAATTATTGTTGTGGTAAAGGAAAAGTGAATATATTAAAGATCTTCTAAAAAAGATTCTGTGCTTGTTCAAGAAGTCTACACAACTGAATATGTTCAGTCTATGACACTGAGGGCAAAGAATTACCTGGAGTCAGAAAGCTTTCAATAACCTAGTAAACAAATGAATAAAGGTATGAAATCCCCATTGTTTTGGTCAGAACATGTGTGAGTTTCCCAGGATGAGAACTATTATGCATAGTTATAAAGCACTAATTAAAAAGAAAGAAAAAAAAGAAACAAAAGTCATGACTAGTCAGAGCAGAATGAAGACTTTGTCTTCATGTTCTAGACATTGTATTGTGCTTTTACTGAGGTTCCTAAATTCTAATCTTTCAGAAAAGGAATCTACATCTAAATTCTGGCATTCTCTTTTTGTTGTTGTTGTTGTTGTTTACTTACTGCATTATAGTTATACATAATAGTGGGGTTTATTTTTACATAGTCATAAATGCATGTAACATAGTTTGCTTCATTTCAATTCCACATATTTACTCTTTCTCCTCATTTCTCCCCCCCCCCCTTCTTTTCTCTAATCTATTGGGGTTTTTTTTCCATTTGTTTATTTTTTTAGTTGGTAATTATAGTTTTACATATAATTAGAATTAATTATGATATATTTATACATATACAAAGCATAATTTAATCAAATTTATTCCTCAGTTCTTCCCTTTTCTCTCCACTTTTTCCTTTCCCTAGGTCCCCCATTTCACTGTATGATCTCCCTTCCATTTTTATATGATATCCTCTTTTTTATTCCCTTTTTCTTTCTAGCTTCCACATATAATAGAAATCATTTGACCCTTGAATTTCTGAGTCTGGCTTATATCACTAGGCATCATTTTCTCCAGTTCCATTTATTTGCCAGGCATAAAAATTTCATCCTTCTTTATGATTGAAGAGAACTCCCTTGTGTATGTGCATTGTGTGTGTGTATTACTTTAAAAACTTACCACCAAAAAATCCAATAATAAACTCAATAAATGGGCAAAAGATTTAAAGATGCATTTCTCAAAAGAAGAAATACAAATTGCCTACAGACCCATGAAAAAATGTTCAGCATCCTTAGCAATCAGGAAGATGCAGATCAAAATTACACTGAGATTTAATCTCACCCCAGTTAGAATGGCAATGATCAAGAATACAAGCCACAAGAATTGCTGGCAAGAATGTGGAGGGAAATGTACATTTATACATTGTTGGTAGTACTGCAAATGAGTAAAACCACTTTGGAAAACAGTATGGAGATTCCTCAAAGGAATGGAACCATCATATGACCCAGCTATACCAGTCCTTAGTTATTTTTCCAAAATAACTAAAGCATACTATAGTATAGTGATAATATGCATACCAATGTTGAAGCAATACAATAATCCAGAATAACCCTAATAACCTAATAACCCTAATCCAGAATAGTAGAACCAGTCTAGGTGTTTGTCAATAGATAAATGGAGATATATATATATATACCTGTGTGTGTCTATATATATATATATATATATATATATATATATATA
>JAJEJO010002970.1:365956-386278 GCA_020662805.1 Glaucomys volans
ACTCTTTCTCCTCATTTCTCCCCCCCCCCATTCTTTTCTCTAATCTATCGGGGTTTTTTTTTCCATTTGTTTATTTTTTTAGTTGGTAATTATAGTTTTACATATAATTAGAATTAATTATGATATATTTATACATATACAAAGCATAATTTAATCAAATTTATTCCTCAGTTCTTCCCTTTTCTCTCCACTTTTTCCTTTCCCTAGGTCCCCCATTTCACTGTATGATCTCCCTTCCATTTTTATATGATATCCTCTTTTTTATTCCCTTTTTCTTTCTAGCTTCCACATATAATAGAAATCATTTGACCCTTGAATTTCTGAGTCTGGCTTATATCACTAGGCATCATTTTCTCCAGTTCCATTTATTTGCCAGGCATAAAAATTTCATCCTTCTTTATGATTGAAGAGAACTCCCTTGTGTATGTGCATTGTGTGTGTGTATTACTTTAAAAACTTACCACCAAAAAATCCAATAATAAACTCAATAAATGGGCAAAAGATTTAAAGATGCATTTCTCAAAAGAAGAAATACAAATTGCCTACAGACCCATGAAAAAATGTTCAGCATCCTTAGCAATCAGGAAGATGCAGATCAAAATTACACTGAGATTTAATCTCACCCCAGTTAGAATGGCAATGATCAAGAATACAAGCCACAAGAATTGCTGGCAAGAATGTGGAGGGAAATGTACATTTATACATTGTTGGTAGTACTGCAAATGAGTAAAACCACTTTGGAAAACAGTATGGAGATTCCTCAAAGGAATGGAACCATCATATGACCCAGCTATACCAGTCCTTAGTTATTTTTCCAAAATAACTAAAGCATACTATAGTATAGTGATAATATGCATACCAATGTTGAAGCAATACAATAATCCAGAATAACCCTAATAACCTAATAACCTAATAACCCTAATCCAGAATAGTAGAACCAGTCTAGGTGTTTGTCAATAGATAAATGGAGATATATATATACCTGTGTGTGTGTCTATATACATATATATATATATATATATATATATATATCCACATATATATATATATATATCCTTTCTTTCTTAAGGTAAATTGATCAATCTCTCTGAGGACCGATATCTTACCTTCAAATAATTAGAAAAAATAAATGGCCCTCAACATCATAAAAGCTATATATGCTAAACCTAAGGCCAAAATCATTCTAAATAGAGAAAAATTGAAAGCATTCCCTCTAAAAACTGGAACAAGACAAGGATGTCCTCTTTTACCACTTGTATTCAACATCATCCTTGAAACTCTAGCCAAAGCAATTAAACAGAAGAAAGAAATTTAAAGGGATATGAATAGGAAAGGAAGAACTCAAAACTATCACTATTTGCCAATAACATGATTCTATATTTAAAAGATCAAAAAAAAATTCTTCCAAAAAACTTCTAGAACTAATAAATGAATTCAGAAAAGTAGAAGGATATGAAGTCAATACCCATAAATGAAACATGTTACTACACATCAATAATGAACCTACTGAAAGAGAAATTAGGAAAACTACCCCATTCACAATAGCCGCAAAAAAATAAAATACTTGGGAATCAATCTAACAAAATAGGTGACCTCTACAATGAAACTGCAGAATACTAAAGAAAGAAATTAAAGAGGACCTTAGAAGATGGAAAGATCTGCCATGCTCCTGGATAGGCAGGATAATATTGTCAAAATGGCCACACTACCAAAAGCATTATACAGGTTTAATGCGATTTCTATTAAAATTCCAATGACATTCTTCATAGAAATAGAAAAAGAAATCATAAAATTAATTTTGAAAAATAAAAGACCCAGAATAGCCAAAGCAATCCTTAGTAAGAAGGGTAAAGCAGGAGGCATCACAATACCAGACCTTAAACTATACTATAGGGCCATAGTAACAAAAATGGCATGATATTGGCACCAAAATAGACATGTAGACCAATGGTACAGAAGACAGAGACAAACCCACATAAATACAGTTATCTCATATGAAACAAAGGTGCTAAGAACATTCATTGGAGAAAAGACAGCCTATTCAACACATTGTGCTGGGAAAACTGGCAATTCATATGTAACAAAATAAAATTAAACTATCTCTCACCCTGCACAAAAATCAACTCAAAGTGATCAAAGATTTAGGAACTAGAACAGAGACCCTGCACCTAATAAAAGAAAAAGTAGGCCTAAATCTTCACCATGTCGGCTTATGACCTGACTTCCATAACAAGATTCCTAAAGTGCAAGAAGTAAAATCAAGACTCAATAAATGGGACGGATTCAAACCAAAAGTTTTTCACAGAAAAGGAAACAATCAATACCATGAACAGAGAGCCTACAGAAGGGGAGAAAATCTTTACCACAATCAACTCAGATAGAGCATTAATCTCTAGGATATATAAAGAACTCAAAAAACTTTACACCAGAAAAACAAATAACCCAATCAGTAAATGGGCTAAGGAACTGAACAGGCACTTCACAGAAGAAGAAATACAACTAATCAACAAATATATTTTAAAAAGTTCAACATCTCTAGCAATTAGAGAAGTGCAAATCAAAACTGCTCTAAGATTTCATCTCACTCCAGTCAGAATGGCAATGATCAAGAATACAAACCAAAATAAATGTTGGTGAGGATGTGGGGGAAAAGGTACACTCATACATTGCTGATAGGACTGCACTTTGGTGTGACCATTAAGAAAAGTCGTATGGAAATTTCTCAGAAAACTTGGAAAGGAACCACCATTTGACCCAGCTATCCCACTCCTTGGTTTATACCCAAAGGACTTAAAATCAACATACTGCAGTGACATAGCCATTTCAATGTTTATAGCAGCTCAATTCACAATGGCTAATCTATGGAACTAACCTAGATGCCCTTCAACAGATGAATAGATAAGGAGAATGTGGCATATATACACAACGAAGTATTACTTCACTTTTAAGAAGAATGGAATCATGGAATTTGCTGGTAAATGCATGGAGCTGGAAAATATTGTGCTAAGCAAAATAAGCCCATCCCAAAGAACTAAAGGCCAAATGTTTTCTCTGATATACAGATGCTAATTCACAGTAAGGGGGCAGGTACTAGGGAAGAATAGAGGTACTTTTGTCTAGGCAGAGGTGAATGAAGGAGGGGAGGGAGTATGGGGGTAGGAAAGATAGTAGAATGGATCAGATATTATTACCCTATATGCATATATGACTACATGTGATTCTTTATCATGTGCAACCAGAAGAATGAGAAGTTATACTCAATTTATGTATGATGTATTAAAATTCATTCTACTTTCATGCATAACTAATTAGAATACAGAAAAAGAATAAATGGCATTACACATATGAAGAGCCCAGCTATTTAGTTTTCCTCCTGTTATGGTTTGGATGTGAGCTGTCCCTCAAAAGCTCACATGTGAAACCATGCAAGAAAGTTTAATGGAGAAATAATTGGGTTGTAAAAGTCTTAATTCAGTCACTGAATTAATCCCCTGATAGGGATTAATTGAACTAGTAGGATGTGGCTGGAGGAGATGGGAATTGGGGTGTGGCTTTCCTGTATGTATTTGTATCTGAGAATTGGAGACCTCTCTTTCTCTGCTTTCTGATCACCATGTAAGCTGCTTCCCTCTGCCACACTCTTCCTCTGTGATGTTCTACCTCACCTCAAGGCCGCAGGAATGAAGTCCTTTTGGGGACTAAGACCTCTGAAACCACGAGCCCTCAAATAAACCTTTTCTCTTCCACAGTTGTGCTGGTTGGGGTCCTTTAGTCAGAATATCAAACAAGTTAACTAAAACACCTCCTGTTGGTAAACTTGATAGGCTTATAGCACCAAAGTCATATTGTGGGCTCAGAGAATATCCTTTCAGTTTTCTTTCTCTTAATGGTTTCTATACTGTTTCTTGAATGCATGTTGTTCTTCCAGATTTATGCTTTTGTGGAAGAGGCATGAGGAGACAATATATTGGAGAGAGTTGGAAACTTTAAAACCATTAGAACAGTAGTGACCTACTTAGTGTTTCAGACACTGTCCAATTCCATAAACCAGGAAAGCCTAGAAGCAAGTCAACTGTCATCAAAGCCCAGAAAGACTTGGACAATGAGAGTACAGATATGAATTCCCCAACAGGAGTATTAAGATCTAGAAGACAATGGATCAATGTTTTCACAATGAGCAACTCCAACACTTTCAAATTAAAAAGATATATTTGTCTAATCTTCATCAATTTTCAGGGGGAAAATAATGTCATATGGGGACATACAAAGGCTCAAAATGTTTCCCCTCATGTACGCTTTGTCAGGAATTTTCTAGATGATGTGACACAAGGAAACTAGCCAAGAAAGGAAAATACAGGGAATTTAAAAATAAGGAGAAATACACAGGTAAAGGATGCACCAGGCAATAGTAAGAGAATATTAAAGCTTTAGCTCTTTGGTGGACCTGGAGAATAACATCATATTCAGATTGGAAAAGAAGATGAGAGCCCCAGATAGCATCTCTTAGAAAAATTGGAATAGATTAACTTCCTCATGTGCTTGTAAGAGGGAAGAAGAGTCATACTTCTATCAGAGAATGTGTGGATGTATTGTGCACAGAAAATAACATAAGGAAAAAACAACAATTGCATGGAAGATAAAATTGTGTTAAAGGGGACTAAAATGGAGCCAATTATAACCCATTCATGTAGGAATATCCCAAAATGAACTCCATTATTATGAATAACCATAATGCACTAATAAAAGCATTTTTAAAATGTGTTCAAAACATGTAATTCTGATCAACAGTTTAATCTCTGAATCATAGCCATGTATTCACAAAAATCATGAATAACAATCCAGTAACAATGAGGATGAAACTTCTTCAGAAAATGGAGGTGAAGAAAATTTTATGTGTGTGTGTGAAGAAAAAGAATTGAGTTAGAAGGGCTTAATTTTTATTTTCTATTGTTGGAAATCATTAAGTGTCTCAAACCAAAGGAATCATCAAACAAGAGAATTGAAATATTATTTAGTAATATAGATCCAAGTACAAACGAATCACTGGATAACTTGAAACTTGTTGCCACTGTAGAGTAGGAATTAGAAGTGAGGTCAAGAGACCAGTATTTTTCATGGAAAGTCGATTTGCCTTTTGAAAACTTTGTATATAAATTTGATAATATAAGTTATATTTAAATAAGTTAAATATAAAATTTAAAGTTCATATGATAGTTCCAGATCTAACACAGGACATAATGGAATTATTCCTCTTTTATTAGTCCCTTTTCTTAAGTTCCTTCCTAATGATGTATATGCAAAATTGTCTACTCCTGTCTCCTGAAAATGTGGACCCCCAGACCAGAAGTGTCAGCATCACTTGAAAGCTGTTGGAATTGGAGATTGTCAGGATTCATTTCAGATATGTTAAATTGAATTCTGCATTTGAACAACATTCCTGGGTGATTTTCATGCATATTAAACTTGACCTAGGCACTTGTCTAGGTCATTGCATCAGCATCCTCATCTCTGAGGAAGACTAATTCTCTCTTGTAGGTACCTTGCCATTTCTCTGCCTTTCTGTGAATGGAAAAGCCAGTGAATATCCCATTAGAATAGAGTCTCTCAACTCTTGTTCTTTTGACTTTGGAGGCTAGATATTTCTTTATCATTAGGGGCTCTCCTGTACATTGTAAGATGCTAATCAGCATCCCTGTTCTCTACTAAGATGTCAATCTCTTTCTTCATAGTGACAATCAAATGAGTCTCCAGACATTGCCCAACATCCTCTGCAAGGTAAAAATTAAATCCCTTGAGAACCACTATGCTAGAGAAGGAGTTTCGAAGTAGGGAGTATGTCGGTGACATTATCAGAATTCAGTGCAATCAGAATCACAGGGGGAAAGTGAAGAAGCAGAAACAATTGAATTTGAAAAAGAATATGAAACATTAAAGTATGATTCATACTACAGTGATGCAGCCACATCAATGTTTATAGCAGCCCAATTCACTATAGCTAGACTGAGGAACCAACCTAGATGCCCTTCAATAGATGAATGGATAAAGAAACTGTGGTATATATACACAATGGAATATTATTCAGCCATAAAGAATAATAAAGTTATGACATTTGCAGGTAAATGGATGGAATTGGAAAAGATCATGTTAAGTAAAATAAGTCAATCCCAAAAAACCAAAGGCTGAATGATTTCTCCTATAAGTGGTTGATGACACCTAGCGGAGGTGGGGGGAGGTATGGGAAGAATGGATAAGGGATGGATTGTATAGAGGTAAATGAGGGGTGTGGGGGGAAGGAAAGATAATAGAGACAAACATCTTTACCCTATGTATACGTATGAATAGGCAAATTATATGATTCTACTTTGTGTACCAGCAGAAAAATGATAGTTGTACTCCATTTGTGTACAATGAATTTAAATAAAAAAAAAATAAAGTATGATTTTATACTTGAAATATTTGTGCTTTAAAATATACATTAAAGGTAAAGCCCCCGGACATTTCCTTTGAGGGATACTAAAGATTCAGTAACCATCTGCTTGGGGTCTTTTGAGTTTTGCAAGCATGCTTGCATATTTTATATTCCTAATGACTTAGCAATATTTTTGTAGTATATTTCAAATTTCAAAATTGTTTTTCAAAGTAAACATCATTGCCCTGTGTACATGTATGAATGCACAGATGGGGTGACTCTACTTTGTGTGCAACCAGAAAAGCAATTGCTGTACTCCATTTGTGTTCAATGAACCAAAAAATTGAATAAAAAGAAAAAAAAAAAAACAAAGTAAATGTCACAAAATTGGAAAGATACACCCTGTTATGTGTAGTACTATCTATTGGTTTTTCAAAAGAAAACAAGAATAAATGAGATTTCCTGATAGTTACAATGTAAATTGACCCTACATCTTTACTCACTTCATATATCCATGGGTCAAGGTCAGCCAGTTCACATATCCATGGGTCACCGGTCAGCCTCTATAGGAGAGGCATCCTGAGAGAAGTGTGGGTGACGGTGGTGTTCTAGTTCATTCATGTTGAAATGGATCGGCTGTAGGACTGTGGGTAGTTTGTTTATGGAAACCTTTGCTTGTTCATATCTACACAAGTCCTCACTAAACAGAAAAGAGACTTTATATGTTTAGATCAAAAAGACGTTTGATCCAAACATAAATACTGCTCTATTTTGAAAATTCTGACAATGTTAATTCCTAACCATTAGATATAAAGCCATTTTTTTCATTGTCTCTTTTCTTCTCTTTTCATTGATGAAACATTTACCACTTTTATAATACTTGATAATTAGTGCATTAACAAACAAAAAAACCCCAAGTATATCTAAATAGACCCTGAAAATATTAATCAAATAGTCAACTCAATGCAAGTGATTAAATGGAGAAAAGGAAATCAAATCTTTATTTTTCATTATTTCACAAAAATACTTGAAGCGAAAACTAAAATTTCACACCTCATCAAATGCCTACTATATGCTAAATATAATGTTCGCCAGAATATAGAAAAACACAATCTCTAGCCTGGAAGAGATGTGTGGCATAGTATTTCCTCGACCAGGTCCATGCTCATAACTCCAAAGAGAATCCAAAGTTGGTACTGCTTTCAGGGGGAAAACATCCAGTCTTCTGAGATGGGAGGGGAGGAAGCTATAAAAGGTGAAGAAATAGATGTGCTTTGGATACGATGAAGGAAGACTGAAATGTACTTAATAAAAGAATTTTAATTATCTTAGCCAACTTTTTAAAGTATAAGATTGGGTTCAAAAATCTTTTTCCACTGAATCATAATACTTGATCAAAATGAAATTATTTTATGCTTAACTATAACAACTGTTAAATGGTCAGGGTTCCAGTTCAAATAAATGTTCATGCTGTTCCTTTTAAAAGAATTATGGATAAATTGACATACCAGGGTCTGAAAGTTGAGTCTGAATCCAAACAAATCGCACTTCTAATGCATTTTCAAAGTACAAGGTATTTTCGCACATCTCTAAGTGATAGATACTACCCAGCGTGAGAAAGCCCAAACTACTTTGCAGAACAGAATGTAAACTGACTTATCTGAATGGTATTATGGGCTTTTAATTGTGGAAGGTGCTTGGTTTAACAATTTGCATCCAAAAAAGGAAAGGAGGCTGCCACAAGAATTGGGTTTGTGTGAAAAGTCAGTCACAGTGTTCTGATATTTTTGTTAAGAATAATTTTTGCATGTGTAATATCTATTTTCTTAAAGATCCAGGGATCATTTTAAATTTTAAAACTAGGTTAGAGTCACTTAAGTGTGAACTGGTTGAACTGAACTAAGTTAGTACAACAATTTAAAAGAAAATACATGACAAAGATGAGATAAGTAGGTAAACACTTCAAATGAGTGGACCAACGGGGGCAGTTGCAATAGAATTAATAACAAATAAGACAAATTAAAGATTTCAAAGAATCTGTTGTCTAAATATGTTTCTGTACAAAAATAGAATCTATAATTCTTACAGCAATTTAGAACATTTGAACCAGAAATGATAATCAAAAATATAGTGAAAAAAAATTGCTGAGCTAAAAAAAAAAAAAAAATGTATTCTAAACTTTTGGCCAGCAGAGTGCTTGACATAGTTTTTGAATAAACGAATGAAAAAGACTTGTTAGCCAAAATTTATTTGAAAATTTAATTTTAGCTGACTAATACTTCAAAAGCTTATGTTTGGCATGACAATGCTTGCATTTGTTTTTTTAAATATTAAAAATGTTCTGTTTCATGGATCTAATTGTAGCTAATTTGTTGTAATTTATTTACACAGAGATTTTTCCCCTATTATTGAAAAATATTATATTCCTAATGTAATCAGGATCCAGTATGTCTCTCACATGAGCATTCAAGTAATGTAGTTTGAAAGCTTCAGTAACATAATTCATCCTGAATATATTAAACAAAGGATAGATACTCAATTATTATTGCACTATTAGTAGAGACAAGAAAATCTACAGGAAACAGGCATCCTAAAACTGGCTCATGGAAGATCAGGAAAGTCACATCAAATTGGATTTTCAGAGCTGGCATTGATAAAAAAATTAATTCTGCAAACTTATAGTTCAACAACTTACATTAAAAACAAAGGTAATACACACTTTAAACTCATCACTTTCCAATTATCTTACTACCTTTTGCTATCATCCATGTTCCTGAGTTTATGCAGGTTAATGGTAACTGTATGGTGAACACACACTCATCATCAATCGTGTGCCACTGAGCACATCTTCTTACTTCTTCATTGCAGCCTGCTCTCACGTCGATTGCAGATCCAGCACTCACATAGCGAGTTTCAGTCTTCATTTGAAACTCTACGTTTCTTTAGTCAGTGGGGCTATTCACACCAAGACTTATAATTCCCTACTGAACAAGACCACACCTTCTCTTTCTTTGGTATCTCTTAAATTGCAGCTGACCAAGAGCTAATATTCCGGGATGCCAGAGAGCAACACAGGTGTCACTGAAGACTCAAAAGCTCGGAAAAGATCACAATACCCTACTGAGCATAATGAGCTTGATCCTTTACCCTTCTGACTCTTCACCAGCACTTTCTGGAAATGCAATTCTGCCCTGTTCTGAGACTTCTTAGGTATTCTGAGGATAACAAGGATGAGAGTCTCAGTACTGAGAAAGGAGCAGAAGGGGACATTACTGGGAGGAATATAGCAGGCACAGACTCAGGTGATTTGAACCAGGAAGAGCAAATTAGAACCTGAAGGATAAAACACAGAGAATCAAGAAAGGAACATGTATTCTTAAATATGCACATACCTCCAGACAAGTCAGAGGAGTATCACCCAAAGGTCATGGATTTCAACAAAAAGGAGGAGTATTAGGAGCATCATTCCTTCTTACACCATTGCTTTCTTCCCTCAAAATTTATGAGAGTTGCAGGAAGTTGTTCCTTATCTCTTATTTTCAGTGAAAAACAAAACACTCTCTGGCTCATATCCTGGATTTATCTAAAAATCCATTATCTAACTTATCTACTGTTGTCAGAGATTTTTTCTTCACGTTCCAAGACTTCTCCCCAGAGATTTTCTGATGTTTAAATTGTCCTGAAATCTGGATAATCAGTCTCAGCTCCTCTTGTTCATCACAAAATTCATTAAAAATAAATCTCACTTTCTGGTAAAGTTAACTAAAGTACATTGAAAATATAAGTTAGGTTACATTGAATTAGAAGGAAAGAATGAAATGCCCCAGATACATTAATGTAATATAAACCCCAAAGGCACATCCCCAGTGACCTACTTCTTCCAGCCACACCCTACCTTCCTACAATTACTACCCAATTAATCCATTCAAGCAGATTAATGAACTAAGTAGGCTAAGACTCTCATAACTTCTAAATTTTCTAGCATTGTCTCACACCTAAGCTTCTGAGGGACACCTCTTATTTAAACCATAGCAATGGCAAAAATCTAACACAAATAGTGCCCACTATTCTGTTTTGTTCTTCTATGAGATCAACTTTAGAGAATGTGACTTAATTTGCTTAATATAATGACCTCCAGTTCCTCCAATGTTGTTGCAGATGACATGATTTCATTCTTTTTATGGCTCAATAATATTCCATTGGGTGTCTACATATATGAGTGTGCATGTATCACATTTTCCTGATTAATTTGATGGACACCTAGATTAATCCCACATTTTACTGTTGTGAATAGTGCTGCCATAAACATGGGAATACAAGTATCCTTTGGTATAATGATTTCATCCCCTTTAGATATATACCCAGTAGTGGAATTGCTGGATCATATGGTAGTTCTATTAGCATTTTGAGGAATCTCCATACTGTTTTCCACAAGTTATGCTAACTTACAATCCCACCAACAGTGTATAATAATTCCCCATATCTCTATATCCTTGCTAGCACTTGTTATGCTTTTGTCTTTTGATGATAGTTGTTCTAACTGGAGTGAAATGATATCTCATTGATGTTTTGATTTGCATTTCACTGATGATCAGTGAGACTGAGCATGTTGTCACATACTTGTTGGCCACTTGTGTGTCTTCTTTTGAGTATATTTAGTTCTTTAGCTCAGTTTTAAATTGGAATATGTTTAGATATTCAGTTCTTTTAGTTCCTTATGTATCTGGACATTAATCATGTGTCAGATGAATTATTTGAAAATATCTTATTCTAGAGGTTGTCTCTGAATTTTGGTCATTATTCTCTGCTATGCAGAAGTTTCTTACTATGATACAATTTCATTTATCTGTTTTTACTTTTGTTGCCTATACCTTTTTTCTTATCTAAAAAATTATTTATACCAATCTCTTGAAATATTTTTCCTATTTTCTTATAGTAACTTCATAGTTTCAGTTTTCACATTTAGATCTTCTCCACTTTGAGTTGATTTGTGTATAATGAAAGAAGTCTTCTGCATATCCAAATCCACTATTCTAGCAACATTTATTGAAGAGACTCTCTTTTCTCCACTATATGTCTTGACACCTTTGTCAAAAACCTGTTGGCTGTAGGGTCATGAATTAATTTGGGGGTTTTCTGTTATATTCCATTAGTCTACATGTCTTTTTTATGGCAGAACTGTGCGATTTTTGTTATGATAGCTTTGCAGTACATTTTGAGGTCAGGTATTGGTATTTCTATGTCTCCAGTTTTGTTTTGGGGGGGATTATTTTGTTTTTGTTTCCTCGGGATCAGATTGGCTATTCTGGATTTTTGGTGGTTCCAAATGAACTCCAGAAGCTTTTAAAATTTGTTTTCTATCTGTGGAGAAAGTCTTTTGCATTTTGATGGAAATTGCATTTAATCTACCAGCCATTTTGGGTAGTGTGGCCACTTTATATAAATTCTTCTGATACATGAACATGGGATAGCTGTACATTTTTTGAGTGTCCTTGGTAATTTTTTTCATCAATTTTAAAATTTTCTTTGTAAAGATCTTTCATTTGTTCAGTTAAATTTATTCCTAACGTTTTTGTAGGTGTTGGAATGATATTGCCTCATTAATTTACTTTTCAGTGAGTTCATTATTTCTGTACAAATGATGCTGTTTTTATATGTTGACTTTTTATCCTGCAACTTCATTGAATTTGTCAATCCTAACAGCTTTCTAATGAAGATGTTATGCTTTTCTACATATAAAACCATGTTATCTGCAAACATGGGTAGTTTAACTTCTTCATTTCTAACTTGGATGTCCTTTATTTCTTTTGTCTTGCCTAATTTCCCTTCTCAGACTACCAGTACTGTCTTAAATAGGACTGGAGAAAGTGAACTTCCTTGTCTTGTTTCTGATGTTAGAGGAAACTCAACTTTTCATCATTCCTTATTGGTTGTGGATTTTTCAAATATAGCCTTTCATATTGTGAGGTATTTTCTTTCTATAGCTAATTTGATGAGTGCTTTAATCATGAGGACATCTCTAGGTTTTTTTTAACCATAAAATTTTTAATCATAGTTACTGATTCTCCCTTGTATTTCAGTGGCACTGATTGTAATGTTTCTCATCTCTGATTTTATGTATTCCCAGTCTTCATTGTTTTTTTGGGTTTTTTTCTTCATTTGTTAATTGTTTAGCCTTTCAAAAAAAAAACCCACCTCTTTATTTCATAGACCTTTTCCATTTTATTTAATTCTACTCTGACCTTTATTATTTCTTTCTTTATACTAGCTTTGAGTTAGTTTTTGTTTATCTAAGACTTTGAGGTACATTGTTAGATTTTCTCTTTGAGTTTCTTTTTATGTATGTATTTATTGTTATAAACTTTCCTCTCAATAATGTTTACTTGCAAAATGTTGTGTGTCCTGTTTTAAAGATTTTTTAGTTCCCTTTTAATTTTTTCAATTACCCATTGGTCATTTAGAAGCATATTATTAGATTTTCATGTATTTATGTACTTTCTATTCTTTCTGAATTGTAGTTTTATTCACCTGTGGTCTGAAAAGATACATGGAATGATTTTAATTTTAAAAAATTCATTCAGACTTGCTTGTGGTTTAACATATAATCTATCCTGGATAATGTTCCATGTGTAATGAGAATAGGTATTCTGCTGCTTTTGGATGAAATGCTTTGTAAATATCTGTTAGGTCCATAGTATAGTTCAACTCAGATGTTTATTTTTTTGTCTGGATGATTTATCCACTGAGGAACTGGGATGTTGAAGTCCCCAATATTAGTGTATTGGAGTCCATCTGTCTTCTTAGACCTAATAAATTTGTTACACATATTTGGGTGTTCCCATGTTCAGTCCATATATATTTACAATTGTTACATCTTCTTGCTGAATTGATTCTTTTATCAATATGTAATCAGTGCTTTGTTTCTTTTTTTTATAGTCTTTGATCTAAAGTTTGATTTATGTGATGAGTATAGTCACTCCTGCTTGGTTTTGTTTTCCATTTGCATGATATAATTTTTTCCAACCCTTCATTTTTAGTTTATGTGTATCTTTACCAGTAGGGTAGGCAGCATGTAGTTGGGTCTTATTCTTTTTATCCATTAAGTCCATTTTTCAGTCAGGTCTGTGTCACTGTGACCAATGAACCCAACAAGAACAACTTAGAGGAGAAAAAGTTTATTTTGGCTCATGGTTTCAGAGGTTCAGTCCATGGTCAGTTGATTTCATAGCTCTGGGCCTAAGGTGAATCAGAACATCATGGCAGAAGGGAGAAGCAGAGGAAAGCAACTCACTACATGGCAAACAGGAAGTAGAGTGAGAAAGAGGAAGGGAAGGGTGAGAGAGAGAGAAAGGAAGTACCAGGGATAAATATAAACCCCAGTGGCACTTTCCCAGTGACCTACTTCCTATAGCCACACCCTACCAGCAGTTACCACCCAGTTAATCCATTCATGTAGATTAGTTCACTGATAGGTCCCAACTCTCATAATCTCATCATTTTGCCTCTCAGGATTCTTTCACTGTCTCAGACATAATGTTTTGTGGGACACCACATATCCAAACCATAATATCAGTTCATTTCCTTAATTATAAATTTAACCCATTTCCTTTCAAGTTTATTATTGATTGATATGAACTTCCTTCTTTCATTTTAAAAATTATTTTTAGTTTGTTTTATTTATTTTGTTCCTTTACACCTTTCTTGACTATTTTTGTGACTTAATAGCTTCCTTATGCTAATTTTTGTGTCTTTTTCTCTTTTGTGGATCCATTCTTCTAGTGGGTTTTATATACTCAAGTGCTTATCATCCTTTCTTTTCTAGTTTGGGAGTCCTATAATTATTTCTTGTGGGATGGGTCTGGTGTTGATGAATTCCCTCACGTTTTGCTTATCTGGTGTTTGGTTTGGATCTGGAATGTCCCTTGAAAAGCTCATGTTTTGAAAGTATGAACCCCAGTGATTCAGAGGTCAGCTTTCAGGCACTAAAAGGGCTCTGACCTCATCAGTGGATTAATACAATTGCTGGATTAATCTGTTCATAGCTGAATGGACTACTGGGTGGCAACTGTAGTTGAGGCATAGCTGGAGGAAGTAGGTCATTGGGGCCAAGGCCTTGAACTATATCTCCCCGTGTCCTGATTCCTGGTTGCCATGAGCTGAGCAGCTTTTTTCTATCACACACTTCCCCCATGAAGTTCTCATTTGCCTCAGACCCAGAGCAATGGAGTTGGCAGATCATGGACTGAGACCTCTGAACTTGTGAGCCCAAAATAAACTTTTCTTCCTCTGAGATCTTCTTGACAGGCATTTTGGTTACAGTGATGAAAAGTTGCCTAACACATCTGGAAATGCTTTTTTTTTTTTTTTTTTTCATTTTTGAGGGATAATTTTTCTGAGATGGAATACTTGGTTAGCAATTTTTGCTTTTTGTTTTCTTTCAGTACATGGAATACATCATACCATTCTTTCATGGCCTATAGTCTTTGTGCTGAGAATTATCATTTTCCTTTGGAAATGCCATGTTTTTTCCTTGTTTTTATCTCCCTATGTTATGCCTGCTTATCTGGCATAATGTTCACCTCTTCTAATTTTGTGAAATATGTTTTGTAAGATGAATGTTTTTATAATTTAGATGGGATGTAGGACCTCTGTTAGATATGAGCTTAGACTTTGGTTTTAGGAGAGTTCAGAAGTGTAGTCTTCTCTGTGATATCTTCATCTTGATTGACATCAGCAGTGTACATGAGTGCCTACCTAGTCCTGACCATAGTAGTTCATGAAGGCAATTATATGACTTTGCAGTAGACTTATGTTTACAAAGGCACATGTCCTCTGGCTCCACAAAGTGAAGTACAGAAAAACTAGGCCTTTTGATTGCAGCTCACATAGTCTTAGCAGTACAGGATGTGGGGAACACTGTCTGCAGTTACCATGGGACAAGCGTAAATGATATCAATGTTGTGGCACCAGCACCCACAGTCCCTGGTTCTGAAGCTAAAGCAGGCTGTGGATGCCATCTTCCACCTGGTGAGGCATATGCAAGCCCAAGGCTTCTGGCAGCATTAGGAGTAAATAGCCTGCTCTTCCTAATGTCATCTAGTATTTGTTATGCTAACAGTTTAGGTTCTGAAGGAAAACTGGGGCCCAAAGTAAGCACCTTCTTTGGAGGAAAGCAGTCACCCTTAGACCAGCAGCTCTCCGACCTGGATATAAAGTTTGTGATGACATGAAATTCTCCTGCAGTTAGGACTGCCAGTCTTCACTGTGATTGGGGTTGTCAGCCCTTCCCTGTTCCCACTTATCTTTGCCTTGGCAATGTGCCCATACTCTAGCCACCCCTGCAGCCACAAGGGGACCCAGGGTTGAAGTTGCAGTTGCAATCTGCCTTGTTCTTTTCTGTATATTGGCTTTCTGTCTCTCTGTGTGGTTTAGGGCTCCCATCACTTCCTTGCTGATTTCCAGGCTTCTCCCTTAATCACTTTCCTTGAAATGGAGTGTTTTTCTTGTTGCCCTGGTTCTTCTCTGTGGCAGTCACACGCAGGGCACCTGATATAGCTATCTTTGCTGCTATCTCCTCAATAGCCCTTTGATGAAGTTAGTATCAGTGCACTGTGCACATGGTGGGAAAGCTGTAAGGTACAGCACAACACAGTCGATAAATGACAAAGCCAAACTTCAGGACCAGGTTTGTCTGATTCGTTGCCCCTGTAGCTTTCTGTTTAAAGTAAGAATCTACCTGATACTCCCCCCACTTTTTTTAATCTAACAAAATCAGTTATTTTGGCTTATAAGTTGTGTTTATTTGTTTAGAGTAAGAAAAACAAGTCATAAAATTTTCACAATATTCTCAAATTTTTTGTAACAAGATTGGCTAACATCACTGATATTAACATCAAGGTTTTCAAGTTTACATACATCGAACTTGCACTAAAAAAAGATCTTTTCAAGAATTAATTCTGTATTGGAAATTTTACAAAATCAACCTGTCATTTCAAATACGTGATAGTTTTATTATTTATTTATTTGTTTGTTTGTTTGTTTGTTTATTTAATTTTACAGACTGCATTTTGATTCATTGTACACAAATGGGGTACAACTTTTCATTTCTATGGTTGTACATGATGTAGATTCACACCATTCATGTAATCATATGTAAATAGGGTAATGTTTTTATTTGTCAAATTTTAAGGTATTGGAAGAAATCTAAAACATTTTAAAAGGAATTTTTAAGGTCTTTATCAAAATAAATATTTTTTTCAAAAATCAAGAGAAAAAACTTGATATTATACCTTATCTATCTCTAAACATACTGAGAAAAAACATGGGTGTTTTTATATAAAAGTTATTTATGTTACTATAGCTATTACTTTACTCAGAGCTCCAGGAAAGGGCAGGTTTTCATTTTGTCGTTTTGGATACTTGATGACTGAGAAGTCAAGCACGACTGTGAATTTTGTCTGTATTAACTGACTTCAGTTATGAGACAATTTGAACTTTGAGAGAGAAAATGAGATTCACAGTAAACATAAGTTTATGTGTTCAATGTCTGACTATTTCATCCCAAAGGAGTAAGAGAAAATGTGAATAACCATGAACAGCATTTTTGTTCTTAAAAGACAAACAGTCTCCCGACTATGGAATGAATTCCTTTGGGAAGTTTGTTTTATGCCGTTTTCACATGTTCTTTAGCTAACGAGTGAAAAATGCTTAAAACTGTGAACATTAAAATTTATTCACTAGGCAGGCTCTAATCTGGATATGAAAGGCTGCTGTTAGTCATTCCCTCTCTCAAAGATGTGGGTGATATTTTGCAACTTAGTTATCAAATTTTTCTAGAAAAATGCATGATTCATAGAAGAATTTCTTAAATCATAATTTGTTTACATACTTAAAATGAAGAAAACAATATCATTTCAACACTTTTATTTTGTTTCAAACTAAATCTAGCTAATGGAAGAGACATGAGAGAAAAGCAACACTAAATATGGCTTTCTTTCCTAAGTGATAACAAGAGAAAAGGGAACAACACTATGATAAATAATAAGACAATGTTACATTATTCAAATGCTTTTAAGATGTTTTGAAGATGCATGTCAGTTACAAAGTTTAAATTGTGAGGGGAAAAAAGACTTTCATCTCTTGGATGCCATACTGTGTCTACATAGTATGAAGCAGGGATACAATTTCTCCTTATGCTATAGAAAGCCAAAACGGACAATTCAGATACAAGATAAAATAATATGATGTTGATCTAATATATATAATCTATATTATATATGTATATATATAAAAGACTGTATGTAGCCTTAGTCTCTCTGCTATAATAAAATACCCAAGACTACGAGATTTTTTAAAAAAGAATTTTTTTCTACTATTCTGGGTGCTGAGAAGTCTAAGAATGCGGTACTGGCATCTGGTAGGCATCTGGAGGGCCATCTTGCATCCCATAAGGGAAAAAGAGGGCAAGGAAAGGGTAAGAAAAGGAAACCATGAAGAGCCAGGGTCACTTTACAAAAAACCACAATGGAGATAACTAGCCCACTCCCTAGTAAATGAATGGTTTTATCCATTCTTGAGGCTGGAGCCCCCAGGACCTAATCACTTCTTAAAACCCCCTCTCCAAATGCTATTACAAAGACAATTAAATTTCAGTGTGACAAACATGAAAACAATAGCAGAACTTGTATACTGAAGACAAGAATGATGATGAAAGAAATCAGTGAAGATATAAACACATGGAAAGACAAATCATGTTCACAGGTTAGACAAAGATGTCGATTCTCACCAAACTGATACCCAGACTTAATGTATTCTTATCAAAATTTCCATATTCCCACAAGATCTTTTAAGTGTGTGTGTGTGTGTGTGTGTGTGTGTACGCCTATAAGATCATTCTAGAATCTATATGAAAAGTGATAGAAACTAGAATACTTAAATAATTTTGAAAAAAAAATTGAGCTGGATATGTCGATCTATATAATTTGAAGATTTACATATCTATTAGTAATCAGGAATCTGTGGGATTGGTGCAGTAATGGACACATAGGTCAAGGGAGCAAAATAGAGAACCCCAAAATAGAGCCACAAAACCTGTAGGTAACACATGTTTGACACATATTCAAAAGTAGTTTAGTACAGGAATGGCAACCTCATCAATAAATCATATAGGGGTAACTGGACAATCATAGGCAAAAAAGAGGGGGCTCAATCCCTAACACACGTCTCATACTTAGGACAAAACTAACTCCGAATCGATTATGGAATTAAATGTAAAACAACAATGCTTGAAGGAAAGATCTTAGGAGAAAATACTCAGGATCTAGGACTAGAATAAAAGATATTAGACTCAAAAACAAAAGCATAGAATATAAAAGGAAAAAAATGAACAAACTGGTCTTCATTAAAACTGTAAACTTTTACTGTGAGAAAGGATCTGTTAAGAGGATGAAAAGATAAACTGAAGACTGGGAGAAAATAGTTTTAAACCACACATTTGACAAGGACTGACACCTGAAATACATATAAAACTTTCAGACCCCAAATGAAAAAAAAAAGAAGAAGATAAAGAAAACACAACCATTTTCTTAAGGGATTTATTGATATTTTACCAATTCCAAAATATAATCCATCTTCAAAAGATGAGAATTTGCCATCCATGCTGATTTTTTTCATTGTGTGGCTGGCTTTAGATACAATTCTCTAACATGCCAATCAACAATGAGGCAGGGAATCCTAACACAGCAGAAGCAATACCATCTATTTGAGGGCTCAAGCTATATAAATGTATATTTTAAATTATTTATTAAAAGCCTATCATGTTTGTAAAATGTGAAAAACAATCCAATTAGAAAATGGAAAAAAGACATGAAGAAACATGTCATCCAAGAAGACACAGATGACAAGCAGATAAAAAAGATGATCAGAGAGCAGAATGGCCATCACCTGGGGCAGGGGTGGGAGGAAGGATGATGGTTGGAGAGATATGTTGGTCAAAGGATACAAACTTTCAGTGAGGTAGGAGGGGTAAGTCAAGAAAGCTATTGCACTCTACAGCTTCCCTGGCGGATAGACACCATCTTCAGCTGTCTGAGCCCTCGGACCTAAGCCCACCCCTTCCCGCGGGGACACGGCGCAGCGGCTCCAGGGCCGCGGTGCTGCGGCTCCTGGTTGCCTCTGCCCAGAAGCATTGATCATTCCCAACTTGGAGGTTGTGAGACAGCAGCTATCTTGGGTCACCACTTGATCAAGCACCTCTCAAACATCTGTTGAGTTACTGGAAATCTGCAGGGACGCCCTAAGTCTTTACAGGTAAATTGCAATCCCTCTGATTTGCACGACTAGAGGGGAAGATACATGAGCAGCATGAGAAAACACGGGAAGAAAGTGTCCCAAACAAACCTAGATGATACATCAAGAGATCCCAAAGACAGCATGGTAGAAGGAATGACAGAAATGGAGTTCAGAATGTTCATAATTAAAATGATACGAGAAGAGAATGAGGTGACGAGAGTGCAGATTCAGGCTATGAATAACCAGCTAATAGAGCAATTTCAGGAAGCAAAAAATCATTTCAATAAAGAGATAGAAGTTCTGAGAAAAAAACAAACAGAAATCCTTGAAGGAAACAAGGAAATGAAGGAAACAATCAACCAAGTTAAAAACTCAATAGAAAGCATAATTAACAGAATAGATCACTTGGAAGACAGAACCTCAGACAATGAAGACAAAATATTTAATCTTGAAAACAAAGTCGAACAAACAGAGAAGATGGTTAGGAATCATGAACGAAACCTCCAAGAAATATGGGACATCATGAAAAGACCAAATTTAAGAGTTATTGGGATTGAGGAAGGCACAGAGATACAAACCAAGGGTATGAACAATCTGTTCAATGAAATAATATCAGAAAATTT
>JAJEJO010002970.1:391278-415401 GCA_020662805.1 Glaucomys volans
GGCAAGAATGGAGGAAGGATAGATAGAATAGAGGGAAGGGAGGGGTGGGGTGGGGTGGGGGTGTAAAAATAATAACAGAATCTGTGACAAATACCATTGCCCTGTGTACATGTATGAACGCACAGAAGGCGTGACTCTACTTTGTGTACAACCAGTGAAACAATAGCTGTACTCCATTTGTGTTCAATGAATCAATAAGTAAATAAAAAAAAGAAATGCTACAAAAAAAAGTAAAAAAGAAAAAAAAAGAAAGCTATTGTACAGCATGATGAATATAATCTATAAGAATTAGTTGTGTTCTTGAAAATCACTGAGTAGATTTTAAATGCTCTTACCACAAAAATGGATAAACACAGGAGATAACGTGCGTGTAAATTAGCTCAATTGAGACTTTTCACAGCATACACACATTTCAAAGCATATTGTACATGAGTAACATGATTTTATTTGTCAAATAATAAATTAACAAATATCTAGTACATAGAAAGAAAATGTTTTAACATCATTAGCCTTAAAGAAAAGCAAGTGGAAACTATAATGAGATATCTTTTCACCTCTATCTGAATGGCAAAAAATTAAAAACACAGAAACATCAAAACCTAGAAAACTTAAGGAAAAATTGGATATTCGCCCATTACTAGTAGAACATAGAATAGTACAGAAGTTCTGGAAAACCATTTGACAGTTGCTTAAAAAAAAACTTAGCTTACAACTCTCAGTTATCCAAAAATTATCCTTATGTGTATTTATTCCAGAAAAATAAAAACATACCTTCACACAAAAACCTGTATGTGGATGTTCTTGGCAACATTAATCATGATAATAACAAACTGGAAATAATCTAATGTACTTCAACAGAAAATATTTAAACAGATTTGGTCCATCCATACCATGGAATACTACTCAGCAGTAAAAAGGAACAAACTATTGATACATGCACCAAATTGAATAAATCTCCAAAGAATCATGCTGAGTAAAGTAGAAGACTGCAATTTGTTTTATACAATATGACTCCTTCTTAAATGGACAAAATTATAGAATTGGAGAATAGATTAGTAGTTGCCAGGATTTAAAGATAGGGTAGTAAGGGAGAAAGGAATAGGAAAGAATTGGATGTGGCCATAAAAGGACAACATGAGGGATACTTGTGGTGAGAAAACTATTCTGCATCTTGAATCAGTGTCAGTATAGTTGTTTTGAAATTGTACTATATAGTTTGCAAAAAATGCTACCACTGGAGGGAAACTGGGATTTCTCTATTTTTCTTACAATTGCATGAGAATCCATAATTATCTCAAAATTAAAAGTTTAATAAATGTAAGCAAATCAATTAGATTTAAATGAAAAAATAAAAAAAAACTATAAATTTGGAAATGTAAAAAAATTGTACTTCAGGGATGGGAGTGTACCTCTGTGTAGAACATTTGCCTAGCATGCATGAGATACTGGATTGAGCCCTAGAACTACAAAAACTAAATAAATTACCCATCAAAATTACCTATTTGTCAAAAAGAGAAGTCATAGTGAAAATATAATCGATTGATAACCGATTGATAAAGATAATACTAACTCACAATTCTTGCCAGGTAGTTAAAGATAATTAGAATGAAAATTATGATCTTAAATTCATTTGTTTCTAATAAATTCTGGAGACCCAATGCATGGTGACTATAGTTAATACTGTAGTGAATATTTATTTGTGATTTACTGAGAGTAGTTCCTTAATGTTCTCAACACACATACAACAAAAGTAACTACGTGAAGCGATAAATATGTTACAAACTTGATTGTGGTAATCATTTTACAATGTATATATATATGAAAGAGATAGTTAAGAGCAGAAGTTAATTAAATAAAACAAAAAGAAGAATAGAAATTATGATAGGAATTTCTAAATACTCACTAAAAAACTGGAGACATCTTTTAAAATTTTTTAGTTGTAGATGGACACAATACCTTTATTTACTTGGTGCTGAAGATTGAACCCAGTGCCTCACACATGCTAGGCAAGTGCTCTATCACTGAGCTACAACCCCAGCCTCAGTACCTTTTTTTATTTATTTATTTTTATGAGGTGCTGAGGATTGAACCCAGTGAAGGGCTTTTCCACTTAGCTACAACCTCAGCCCCTGGGGGCATCTTTGACATGATTCAGCAACAATTGAAGACTGAAGAAAAATTAACAATATAGGGAATTAAAATGGTATATAGCTATTGAAAAACAGTTTTAAGTACAGGCAATTGCCATGAATAATTGTTAAACAATGTATTTAAAGTCTTAGATGAAATAATCAATTTTTATAGCAAAGGTAATTAGCAAATTCTGTTCAACAGAATGTAGAAATTAGTGTGGATAGACATATCACAATACATAATTATAAAAATTCTATCTTTATAAAAATCTTTCTGAACTGATGCAGAAATCTGAAATGCCCCAGGGATGGGTTTAGTCACTGTGTGAACTTATGGAGGTTAGAGGATTCAGATTCTCTGAATCTGTCTCATGGAACCCCCATGTGGTCATCTCCCCAGTTTGGGGATGCAAAGTGAGTGCAAACACATGTAGTAACTGGCCAAATTCCCAGAGTGGTCCCTTGATCCACATGGAAAGGGTCAGTTGGAAGCCCCTGTTTGGCCCATGCATGAAATATATGTGAGTAGCTGAGTAAAATCTCATCAAAGGCAATCAGGTCCCATGACTGTGGCAGTCTCTTTTCTAGAGCAAATCAACAAACTGCTGTCACATTTTATGCCACTAAAAATGCTTTCCCTGTCCCACTCTGTCTCTTTCAGAAAAGATAATCATAAAAATTTGCCATCCTGTGTTAAGGGCAGGAAACCTTTGATGCCTTTCCTTGGGGTATATTAATATTCCTGCTTTCCATCAGAACGTATTCTGGAAGGATTTGGGTCATCACAGTATCCCATTGAACTCTATGTGAAACATCGCATCAGTGACATTCTATTAATTGCTCATTAAATAGCAAGCATGCCAGTTACTTTATTTGGTAAGATGCATGATGCTAGAGAGAGGGAGATAAACTGTGATAATTCAGGGGCTGCTATGTCTGTGAAGAGTCCAGGAGTCTGGCAATCTGAGGGCAACTGACATGAGAACTCTAAAGTGAAAAACAAATTGCTGCAGCTTAAAACACTCACCCTGAAGAGAGCAGTGCAATGATTGCTAGACCCTTTGGGTTCAGGATGTAATGCATTCATTTTAGAGTGTGCTACTCTGATCTATTTACCAGGTAATCCATAATAAGGCTTCCATATTTTGTTAGGGCCTGATTAAGTGTGCAGAGTATTTATGTATAGATATACACAGAGGAAAAATATTACCAGCATACCCAATGGTTTTGGAAGAGTCTATGATAGATAGATACATTGTTTGCAGTCCTTTGAAAATTTCAAAGGAAAATGGTAACAGATGCCTCAAAGTTTTAGAAGAAAATCCCACCTTCTTTGGTTAACAAATATTTTCTATTTGAGAAGCTATTGCACAAAGTAGATCTATGTACACATCCTGTACTCCTCCTGTCTCCAGGTAAATAGTGGCCCAGAAAGAGTAACAGCAAGCATATTAAATACTTCTGATCTCAACAATAAAATAATTTGTTCAAATGAGGTAATAAAGGGTGGGCAGAGACCAGGAGTGTCAACTCTGAGGATATTTCATAGAGTGGAAAAATGAAACCAAAGAAGTGAAGTCTTCCCCTAGCACAATAATTATAAAAGAAATCCTAGCCAGATGTGGTGGTGCACACCTGTAATCTCAGGAATTTGGGAGGCTGAGACAAGATTGCAAGTTCAAGGCCAGCTTCAGCAACTTAGGGAGGCCCTAAGCAACTTAGTGAGACTCTGTCTCTAAATAAAATACAAGAAGTGCTGGGGATGTGTCTCAGTGGTTAAAAGCTCCTGGGTTCAATCTCTAGTGTAGGAAGGAAGGAAGGAAGGAAGGAAGGAAGGAAAGAAGGAAGGAAGGAAGGGAAAGGGAAGGGAAAGGAGAAGGGAAGGGAAAGGAAGGGAAGGGATCCAATAGACTCATGAGAAAAAGCTAACACACAAAGAAACTTGCCAAAGAAATGAGCAGACAATTCACAGAAGAGGAAACACACATTATCAATTATGAATTATGTTATTCCCAGTTCAAATTGGACATTCAATGTCTATATGCTTTCACAAGACTGCTTATTTTTTTTTTTTTTAGTAGTGGGGATTAAACTCAGGGGCACTCAACCACTGAGTCATATCCCCAGCCCTATTTTGTATTTCATTTAGAGACAGGGTCTCTCACTTAGTTGCTTACTGCCTTGCTTTTGCTGAGGCTGGCTTTGAACTCTCAATCCTCCTGCCTCAGCCTCCCAAGCCACTGGGATTACAAGTGTGTGCCACTGCACCCAGCACAAGATTATATTGTTAAAGTTGGTTTTTTATTTGGTATTATATTAAATCTTTTATCAAAGCAATAACAAGTAAAGGTATCAGATAAGTCAGTTCCAAACTTTAATCTGTTTAAAGGTTTAAACTTCTTACATTCTTAACTTAGGAATGTTCTTCCCTGAGACTATCATCTTATCCCTAATAATGAAAACAATAATCTTAATAATAAGAAGATTTTTCTATATGCCAAGCAATGCTCTAAGTGCTTTACATGCAAAAACTAACTTAAACTTCACAGTAGTTCTGTGAAATACTGGGTGTCATTATTTCCACTGATAAATAAACAAACTATGTCCAAAGTCTGTTGGGATTTAAACTGAGACATTATGGTGCCATGACCTTGGTCTTAGCCATTGCATTATATTGCATCTCATTTACAACTCATCCCTGGCTTGACCAGCATTCAACTTATTTTGATCACTTTTCTCCCCATGATTTGAGTAGCACTATCTCAGTACAAAGTCTGTGATGGAAAATAAACTATAGTCTAAACCCAGTGTGCATACAATAAAGAGAAATGGTAGACATTATATATTTAATTAGAAAACAGCAGATACAATCAGAGCCAGCATTCCCCTCCATCTTTGAATTTCTCCAGTGTTTCAGGAAAAAATATTTAGAATGACTTGATGGCAATGGGAGGGGGAATTCCAGGCTGGAAATAGAGCCCCCAGCCAACAGCCTATTTAAGGAGGCAGATGCAGCTGCCTAGGATGGCCCAGAGAGATAAGGGATACAGACCAAAGAAGGAGCCCTAACAGTGGATGCTGCTCAGTGTGAGAGCTTTTCAGCAGTGAGCCAGGACCACAGGAATGCAACGCTTCTTCCCTGGAAAAGAGACAATTATCTCTTCAGCACAAAAAGTCAAAGGTCCTAAATATTACTATACTTAACTCAAAAGTCTTTTTCCTCACTCTTTGAAATATTTACAAATTGCATTAAAATTGGCAAAAGAGAGAGAATTATGGAATGAAGAAGTATAAAATGTAGATTAAAATGATTTTTAACATATCTGGGAGAAATTTTTAGCAAAAATGAAAAGAATCTTCCAGGAAAATATAAGTTCCATGAGGGTGTCTTGATCATTCTGTCCTACTGTCCTTGTTACCTACGGCAGTCCTGGCATGATGAGATCCTCAATAATATTTGTTAATTAATTAACCAGTGAACCAATGCTAGCAAACCTGGAGCAACAAAACTGTTCTGTTTGGTTCTTATACATAATGCCTACTCAATTATGACTAAAATTATGAGAATCATATGAGTGAAGATGGTATTTTGAAGATGGCATAATGATCAGCCCAAACTCAACTAATTAAAATGTTTTCATAGATATCAGATTTCTTTTTCTCTTCCTAAGAGGTGTTTTTTTTCTTTTTTTTTCAACCAAGTAAGTATAATGCATATACCTTCTTTATGCCTCATCACCCATAAGCCTTATTTTAGTCTGCTTTTTCACTGCTGTGACCAAAAGACCTGACCAACAAAATTAGAGGAAGAAAAGTCTATTTGGGGTCTCACAGTTTCAGAGGTCTTAGTCCACTGGTGAGCAGAACTTCATGGTGGAAGAGTATGGTGGAGGAAGGAGGCTCAGGAGATGGCACCAGGAAGCAGAGCGCTCCCCTTACCACAGACAAAGATATGTACCCCAAAGGCAGGTCCCCAGTGACCCACCTCCTCCAGCCATACCCTGTCTACCTACAGTTACCACAAAGTTAAATCCCCTTCAGGAGATTAATGCATGGATTAAGATGCATAACCCAATCATTTCACTTTCTTGCACTGTCTCACACGTGAGCTTTCAGGGAACACCTCACATCTAAACCATAACAGGCCTATTTTAATTTAACTACAAGAACTTCACTGGGAGGTTCCCCCAACCCTTCTCTCTCTTTCCTTCTCTTTTTATCTCTCTCTCTTTCTCGTTCTCTCTTTCTTTTTCCCTCTCTATCTCCCTCTCCCTCGTCAGCTACTAATTAAGTAGTCCTGAGCTCTTAATTACCTCAGAGAAAAAATAATCAATCCATTCACAGATGCATGTGTTTATATGTTGCTCCTGTCAGAACAGAAACTCCACTCTACCAAAAGCTTCTTCCTGTTCACCCTTCTTCAGAGACAGAGAAAGCCTTTGAGAGCCAATGTACATGGGAGAATCTACCCATCTGCCTATGCAAATGAGAAACTGAAAGTTTTCCAGAGCATTCATTAAAAATGCCTCCGAATCAGCAGATAAATACATTTGAAAGTGTCATCTCTATACCGAAAGGCACTGATTTGTGCATACTACTAAATGACAGTTATATTCTAGACTTTTCCTGTAGGTTTAGATTAAATAGTGTGTCAGATGTCCTCATTGTCTTCTCAAAGGCTTCTCAGGTCTCAGTCAGTCATGCTCCAGTAAGGCAAAAGTAGGTGCCAGGAATAAAGGATTTATTCCTTTCTGTTAATTCTGCTTCTGAATGAGATAGTGAGTTAATGTGGAAAAGGTAACTGGTGCAATGCCTGATATAGAGCAGTCCTCCAAGAATGGACTCTGTCTTTTCCTCCTCTCCACTCTCCGTTTAAACACAACTCATTCTTGTCTCTAAATTCTCCTGCTTAAATAATTTAATTATACAAGATTGGAGTTGAAAGTCAGTGTTTTAGCTCCTTTTGATTTTTTTCAGATTTTTTGTGATAGATTTCATTAATGTAACTAAATTAATATAATCTGGTTAAATGTTACCTGGATATTAAGATGAATGCACTATTAAATTATACAATTCAAACAAGAGAGAAAGGAGAGTAATTTTTCATCATTTCTTCCTAGGTAACATGAATGAACCTTGTATTTTCACTAACATTACAACACCTACTAGCATAGCATCTTCCTTAGTCAAATTTGTCCATTTATTTTCCTCCCAATTTTCCATGCCTTAGTTTGGGTCTCTGTCTTGAATGATTTGAAACCTGACATCTGTCACCATCTTCCATGGAAAATGCATGGAAAAACCCAAGGTATGACTCCACTCTCCATATTATTAACAACCTCCTCCCACAGACTGTGTACCAAACAACTCTATTTCTTATTTATTTTTGGAAAAGATTCCTCTATGTATAATTAATTGTACAGAGAACCGTAAAGAGATGATTATTCTATTGAATCTTTCATTGATTGAATAATACTTTATAGCTCCCAAATCCAGAAACATGATTGAATAAGTGTTTATCTACTGGTCCACTTTTCTTAAACTAAGAAGTTTAATGGGCATTAAACTAAACATTACATAAGATTTCAAGGAGGATATTCAACAGTGTGGAAACTAGATAGAAGCAGCTGCCTGAATGAATCCAATGTTCTGCATTAAGATTCTATCGGACATTTTTGTGAAATTAAGCTGATGCCTCTGTGTTTTGATCTAGATGTCTGTATACAAGATGTCTAAGCTATCATATTCCAACTCATATTTCCCTGAGGAAAAAGTCTAGTATGTAACATCTGGAGGAAAACTTGGAAAAGCATAATACAAAATTAAAATTCCACAAGGGAATATGTTTAAAAGCATGAGAAGTTGTCTTACTTCAAAGTCTCTTCCTGTTTCTTACAGTTGGTGATCTCTGAGGCTGCCTGCATTTTAACACATCATGCACCCAGGTTTTAAGTCAATTTCCTCTGTGAGGCAATCAGTCTCAGACAAGAATCCTTGCCAATTCATTATTTACTTCCTCCCTTTTCAAGAGAGTGGTGGTGGTGGTCACAGAACTTTAAAGTTAGGTTCAGTGAAATCTAGGCTAGTCCCTAGTTTTAACCATTATGCCTTGTTTGTCAAATAATAAGATTCATCCAGATACAATATCCCCATGTTATGCTGCCATAGGTGGCCCCACACAAGTACATTTCTTAAAATTCTTGAGCGTTAGTTCCAGTATAATAACATTAATGAACTTGAAGAAATAGGATCTAGGTCCTGTTTTTTGAATTAGTATTGAGAACTACCCACGACTGAAGAATTACATAATGTGATGGGGTAAAACCGTAACAAAAAAGAAAAATGAAACAAAATTATTTTCAGAGAAGGTTCCGATACAAAATAATAAACAACTTAGGTTGAAAATAATTATCTGCCTCACCAAAGGTGGCGAGGGAGTTGGTTTGTGTCAGAAAGCACAAAGGATATTAGATTCCAAGAGAAAACTCCAGATGATGGAAGAATCAGCATGAGGGGCACAGAGCAACCAGAGGGAGGATGAGGAAGAACAGCATGGTAGAGTGATGGGGGTGAGAATTTGGAGGAACAGAAATATTTAATATTGGAGAGGGTTTGTGGCATGTGACAAGTGTTACCCTCTCTCTTCTGTCAGGATCTGCATTTAAATCTATATCACTTTTGGTTTAGGGTTGTGTCTAAGCAGATTTGAAATGAGAAGACATGGAAACATCCCTATTTAGCTACGTAAGGAGGAACGATCCACCATGTGAATGCAGAGATGAGCTTGAGAGAACAAAACAATAGAGAAAGGACAATAGAGAAAGGAAAACGTATCTGACCAATCATTACAGCCTTATCTTCCTTTGGATAGATGAATTGAGCCTTATTGTATAATTCCATAAACACATAAACTTTTCATAGGCTCTATAAATAGATACAGAAGTGAAACCTCTTAGTGCTAGAGTTGTTACTAAGAGTTGTGGTTTATATATTAAGATTTACCCAGATTGGATATAGAGAAAGGGAAAACAGAATCATCTGGCAATTTTGACCCCAAAATTTGGAGAACAAGAGGGGAACTGTTGCACACAAAGCCCTGAATTGGGTTAAACACCATCTCCAATCCCACATGTGTCTAGTTAACACAGTCCTGGAAGAGCTTTATATTGCATAGTAATACATGATTTTTTTTTTTTAGTATGGACCTCAAAGAAGTATGAAATAGATTTCCATTTGCTATTATGCTCTCAATCAGAAATTTTTATGGGACAAACTTGCATTTATAGATATTATTATATAGACATAGAAAAAGTTTTTCAACCACTTCAATGCAAACCAGGATGCAATGGCTCACTTTTTCCCCCAAAATATATGTCTAGATAATTATTTACTTTCATGTCCAAAAATTAAGAATTTTATAAACATGATTTATCATCTTAAATGAGCACAGATTTTGGTAGACAGCAATATTACCACTCAACATATCTTTCATATTCAGCAAACATGCAGATAATATTGTTTAAAATTCTTTGTATTTTCAAAATTGACCTTTTTCTAAATATATATCCAGGATATTAAATATTTAAAGTTGATGATTTTTTCCATTAAAAGACAAAAACATTCCATCAGTTTTATATGCTAACTATACATATGCTTTCTAACTACATCTATTGATAGAATTAAGTTATAAAAAATTAGTTAAGGAGAACAACATAAAACCTAGTTGCAAGGTAATTATTTTTCTCAAAATAAGAGCATGTATTATAATAATATGACTTTTTATTGGGTATCTACCAGTGCACTAGAACCCTGCTAGTTCCTTTTCATAATTTTCATTTAAGTTTCAACCTTCATTCCTGAATGTTATTTATTCTCATCTTATGAATGAGGCCATAGAGATTCAGAGATATCAGGTAACTTGCCAAACATCACAAAGCAAAGGGTCTGAGATACTAAATCAAATCTAACTTCAAAACTCACGAATCCTCCAGTGAGCCAACTTCATGAGGATATGAGTTCAGTGTACTTTAAAATAATCTAGTTTTTGATTAAGTCTGAAAAACTTAGAATAATATTATTCCACTTTCAATGAAGCCTGAATGCACATGCAACACCCAGATGGGGCTCAAAGTGAGGAAAAGCCTGGAGCATTCAAAGGGGAACTAAACCATTTTTCTCCTAAGTGTTCTAAGGGATAATGGGAAAGTAACTGAAGCACAGTCCAAAGAAAAAGGAAAGAAAAAGGAAAATGTCCCTTTTTTAGTGCAAGTTAATGATGGAAATAACCGGCAAAATAATTGACCACGTCTGCAGAATTCATTGTTCGCTGGCATCTTTGACAATCTCATTTCAGTGACTGGTTTTTATTTGTTTTTTGTCTTTGTTTTTTTCAAAAGGTTTATTTCTGTTAACAAGTCTACTAATAATATTTGTTTCCGAAAGTATGTCTCAAGAACTACCTAAAAAAAAAAAAAACTCACCCTAATTAATTTTATAAGGTTAACACAATTTAAAATAAAGTTAGCCTTTTGTTACAGAGACCTGTTTAAACATGATGGTTTTGAAGTTGCGAGACTGAGCTGTGTTTGTTTCCATGTTATCAATCTACCCTTTCCTCAGATGTGCACATGTGCGCACACACACACATACACACACACCACTCAGAATTAATTTCTTTCTTTCTTTCTTTCTTTCTTTCTTTCTTTTTTCTTTCACTTTTTCTTCTTTCAAAGTTCAGTAAGACTATAGTTAAAACATGGAGTTAATAATACAAGCCAAGTCAAGCACATATCTTTGTGTGAAAAATTGAAATAACTAAGGCAGTACGTGTATGCCTCAGTTATCTGGATTCTCTGGTTTTTTATTTTGTTCTGCAAAGGGACACTGGTGGAGTCTCATCTCTTCACTTCCTGGGAAACTTGGAAGAGGCTCCTTTGCAACATCACTTTGCTCATTTATAAAGTGCCAATGAGTCTCCCCTTACACTTAATATGGGAAAGTACAAAACAGACATTGTGCAAAATACTTAACAAACGAAACAAAGAAAGAATTGTGCTTTTCTTCTGTTGGTTTTTTTTTTTCTCCCTAGTGTCTCAGACAAGACCGAATGAAAATTACATTCTTCATACTCATAGTCACTGGGACTTCAAGATGAATAAAGATTTAGGAAGTAAAAGATTCAAAAATAGATCTTATATTCATTTAAGAAAGTTGTTAAATACTATCTTGGACTTATAAATAACATTGTCATAGAAGTTTCAAATTTCTTTGATGCTATTACAAAACATAAAACAAAATCATCATAATCTTTAAACAAAGCTATGAAAATATAGTCAATGGAAATAGAAAACACATTTCCTGATAGACCCGAAATAGATATCAGTGAGCAGAAAGGAGAGAATGTTTCTAAATAAATAAAGTTAATTTGAAATAAATGTCAAATCAATTGAAAAGAAAAAATGTTATTGAAGATCATTGGAGACATTTTAGTATCAACAAACATCAGATAATTTGGAGTTTCAATTGAAGGTACTTCTATTAAAAGTCAGTTATGAGTTGTGATATTGAAAAAGAAAGAAGACTAAGACTTTCTAGAGCCATGAAAGAATATAATTTATGAAAGAAAGAAAAAATATCATACTGTCATCCCCATTTTCTCTGTTATCTTAACATGATGAGAATTAAACACCTTGAAAAGCAGGGACCTCAACTGTACTGTGCACAATTTGGCCCAAGTGTCCTGCTGGATTGTAGCAACCTTGGGCAAGATGGTATCATTGTGAAACTAGAAGTCATGATATTCAGTCTCTTTTGATTGTAAGTGGAAAAACAATAACAGAAGGAAGGGAGACATAAGTCCACATACTTGAAAAACCCAAGTGTGGAGCTAGTTAGGCATGGTAGATTTAGCAGTTTAAGTCGCTGTCATTATGCATCTCCATGTCTGAACTTTGGTCTGCTTTGTCTAGTTTCTTTTTGAGGTGAACCTTCATACATGAGAGCCAAAAGGGCACCTGGAAGCACCAAACTCACCAGAGTTTGAAAACAACAGAGAAACTAAAGCAACCCATTTGATCTCGTCTTCCATTTGGGAATTATAATGGAGAACCATGATAGATTCACAGTGTGGGTACTTCTTGGGCCAGTCACCACCATCAGGAGGAAGAATGCTGTGAGTGACCGGCTCCAGGCTTCCTGTAGACCCCTAAAAGCCCAACAACCATGCTTTCATCTGCAGAATCACTCAGAGTGGAAATGAGGGCACAAAAGAGCTCTGCAGGCAAAACAAAATTAATTGAATTAAAAAGGATGTGCACCACGGCTCTTTAGAAGGCAGTGAATTTCTCATCATTGAATATTTGAGCAGGAGTTTAATAACAACTTGTCAGTGATAACAGCCCACATTGCCCCTTACCAACTGTTGGACCTTGAGCCAGGTGTCCCTAATTTACTAAATTAGTCAACAAATAAAACAGCACTTGCAACCCAGCAAAACCCTCTGATGTGGCGGTGCAAAAAACAGCAGAGGTACTTGCCCTGCACGCACTCACAATGTATACTCTCTATCCTATAAAAGAGGAGATATTTGCTACATGATATGAGAGTGATTAAAAGAAAAGATAAATGTGAGACCGGCCATCATAAAACAATATATAATAGCGATCATAATTGGAATTATGCATATTTGTACCAGGAGAAACAGGAAGGAGTGGAAAGTAACATTACCTTTAAAAGAACTTAAAGTAGACATGCCACATGCAGACCACAAAGGTCTTGCTTGTTCCTTTCCTGTTTGTATTATTCTCCAATGCAATATTCTTTTCTGTTGAGGACAAATCTGTGTGTGTGTGTGTGTGTGTGTGTGTGTGTCCACTTGGGTATCTATCTGTCTTTCCTTCTGTCTGGAGAAGAAAACAGTGGGATCTCACAAAAACTCTATTTTGGTTTTCCAACAGTGTTTTAGTCAGCTATTCTGCTGCTGTGACTAAAAGATCGGATCAAAACAATTGCAGAGGGGGACAAAACTGTGAGGACTCCTGGTTTCAGAGGTCTTAGTCCATAGAAAGTTGGCTTCATTCCTTGGAGCTGGAGGTGAGGTAGGACATCATGGAAGAGTGTGGCAGAGGGAAACAGCTCACATTGTGCTATCTCAAGCAGTAACCAAACTTCCAGAGACCCTTGTTACAGCAGCCTCTGAGGGTCTGGGTGGCTGAGCACATTGAAAAAACTTCCTAGGCCCCCTTGTGCAAGAAGGGTGCCCCACTGGTCTCTTCTAAAGAGAATTTTCACCTTTAAACCCTTGAGCTGAAGGGTTTTGCCAGCTCCTGAGATGTCCTCAAGTCATCTTTCTTATTGACCCTGGGCAAAGTCTTTAGTATTTCTTTAGTAGAGGTGATATTTTTAACAACTGCAACTTCCTTAGCCCCAGATTTACTCCCAACTTTCTAGTCCATGTTTTTCAAATCTTTCTGTTCTGCTTTCTGCTCCTGATTATCAAAATAAATTTGGCTAAAGGCTGCCAGCAATATCCATGCCACCCTCCGAATGCTATGCTGCCTAGACATTTTTTCTGCCAGATTAATAAATCCATTGCTTTTAAAATCAGCCCCACAGCAAGTCTCAGGACATGGACAAAAGGCAGACAACTTCTCACGAGAACATAACATGAAAGGCCTCTACTCCAAATTCCAATTGAGTCCTCCTTTTCTGAACCCTCTTGAGCCCTGTCTTCACTTACTACAGTCCTACTTCCATTCTGGTCTTCTGAGCTCCCATCAGAATTGGCCAGTAAACTCTGCTTACAACAACCTAACATTTCCAGTTTGCACTGCTACATATCTCAAAATTCCTCCCACCAATCCCAAAAAGCACAAAAAGCTTCTGAATCACATGATCAGGTTAGTCACAGTAAGGATCTCACTTCTTGGTACCAATTTCTGTTTTAGTCAGGTTTTTGCTGCTATGACTAAAAGACCTGACCAGCACAATTATAGAGGAGGAAAGGTTCATTTGAGGGACTCACAGTTTCAGAGGTCTAGGTCCATTCACAGCCGACTCCATTCCTTGGGGCTCAAGGTGAGGCAGAACATCAGGGCATCAGAAAGAGGCAGAGGGAAGCAGTCATCATCAGGAAACAGAGAGAGGGTCCACTTGCCAGATAAACACATACCCCAATATCCATACCCCAATTCCCACCTCCTCCAGCCACACCCTACCACTTCAGTTACCACTCAGTCAATCCACATCAGGGGATTATATCACTGATTGGAATAAGACTCGCTTACAACCCAATCATTTCTCCTCTGAACCTTCTTGCACTGTCTCACACATGAGCTTTTAGGGGACGGGGGACACTTCACATCCAAACCATGACAAACAGGTTCTGCAGTTCAATCATGTCACTATACAACTGGGATCTGGTCTCAAATTAATTATTTTATCCAGTAAAGATCATTAGAGGGAAAAAAATCCTAAGGTTGACTTCCGAGTCAGATGCAACATACCGGGTTGGAGGTAGCAATACCTTAGCCAGCCGTGTGTCTCCAGTGCCCACACACAGTGCCAAGAACACCAGCGATATGAATGTGGCTGTGAGTGGAACTGATGGCTTCAAACACACCTCTGTGGGGAAGTTCATTATGGAGTTACAAGTCACTTCTGCTTTCTAAGCCTCAACCTGCTGACAAAATGAAAGTGAGAACCCATTTATAAACTCTAAAAACCTTAAATAAATGTAAAAGATAAAATAAAGGAATATTGCCTCCCTGATCTTAATTCCTAAAGGTGCCCCGATGTTACCATTTCCTTGTTCTGAATGAATCCATCTACCCAGTGAAGTCTAAAATGTCAGGATTTATAGTTCACTCATAGAACTCAAATACTTTTGATTCACTCATTGAAAAGAGGGGGGTCAGTTAATCTTTTGGGGCGTGCAGTTGGGCAATGTGGAAAAATTAAAAGTCACTCACCACTCTCTTGGATCTCCCCTGGTTAAATCACTCATGGTCTTTCCCAGAAACACATTTAATGTGATGACAGTCCTGATTTATGATGGGAAATGGTGGGATTTGGAGAAATCTTTAAATCAGACAGGGTTTGCCTAGTTTCCAAACCATCAAAGCAGGAAGCGCTGCCTGGACCAGCATTAGATTTGCTCCACTTAAGAACCTTTACATCTTCAAATCAGCCGTGGCTTAAAGAGGGTATTTTCTTCTTTCTCCAAAATATTGAATCATATCTTCATGCCAAAAGTAAACTGAAAATAATTTGAAGAAGTTTCACTTCATCAGAGAGAAGCAAGTACTATGTAGAAACCCTGCCCAGCCGACTGAAAACATAAGGTCAAAATAATTACATTGTCAAAATAATTACTTCAAAGGGGACATTTAAATTGCATAAGGACCAATGTTTTGTGATTGCTGCACCAATTACATGGTGAAGTCTTTTGCTTTTCTATTTTTTCAAAGACAAAAGGAAGTTTCTGTGTCAAAATTTTTTTTTTCAGGTGTCAAGTGTTCCATGGGTAATACAGATCAACAGTGGGGTGTGTGTGTGTGTGTTCTCTAAGTCTCAAGTTTCCATTGTTGCGGGCTGCAGTCATTTGGCAGGGAGAAGACCAGATACAAATCACTTTCTAACAATAAGGGAATGTTTTGTCAAAGGTCTGCTTGTTCCATTCCTGTTTGTTTTACTCTCTGATGTGACATTTTATTCTGTTAAGGACAAGGATGTGCATGTGCATGTATTTGTGTGCGTGTTGTACTCACACCCACATGAATGCTTTTCATTTTGCACTGAGGACAACAAAATAGCCTGACCTAGGGTGGAAAAAAAAAGTATCTTTGGTTTTCCAACAGTTTATGCAGTTCAAACATTTCCCATCATGAGTGATCCATTTCTTTTTTGTCAGAGATATTCTATTACCTCATGTCTGTCTCTTCCAACATTTCTCCTGACACAGCACACTCGGGGAACAGACAGGACATCTGCTCGAGGTGGGCAGCCATGAAGGAGCTCCCCTTTGGGGGACCACAACCAAATCAGGGCATTAGCCATTCGGATTTTAGATACCAGAAATAAGAGACTCCCTCCAAAGCAGCTGAAGCACACTTTTTTTCTCTGCAAATAATATGACTAACAGGGTCACCTAATTTTTCTGGAGCACCTTATAGACTTGAACTCTCTTTCTCATTGAAAACACATCACCTCTAAGTTTGGAGTGGAGTTCTGTATGGTTTTAGTGTAGTTTTCCTCAAACGCAGAATGCCTAAATTAGGCTTTTCCTGCCTTGTACTGGCTGATTTCTCTCTAGAATGTCTCGAGACAATCCCATTGTCTCTGGTGGGATTCTGTCCTGTACATTCTTGCTGCATTATTGTGTAGTCAGGTGGGCTTTGGTAAACATGCAAGCAGTTCGTGAATTAACTTATACTTTATAGATTCACAGGACTTCATTCAAAAGCAAAGATCAAGACTGCAGGGAAAAGGTGACATTAGGGCATTTACATATGCAAATCAGTGTTTGAATGCAAATACATACAGGAGTTGGCACTGTGGTTTTGATAGTTATAGCAGAAAATAGTTATAGCAGAATTAGCTTTTGCTGAACCTGGCCTGGTCTGGTCTCTGCCCAGATGTCAGGAGACCCACTTTCCTGAAGGAGCCCTTGGGAACGGAAGTGTTCAGAAGACACTCTGAAGAGTGAGGAGCTGAGGACTCTGTTGGGCAGGGCTATAGTTGACTATCCCAGGAGAGACTGGTTGCTTCTAAGTTTTGAAGTGTATACAGCAGTGATTTCAGAGGGCTAAGGAGAAGAAAAGGGCTGAGCTAATCCTTAAGCCTGCTAATTCTTTGCTTGTTTTTATAAGCAAAGAACAACAGCGTTGGAAGTGCTTGCATGAGTAAGCCTGAATTTAGTGTGTGAAATCTCTCTTCCTAAAGCATTCCAAATAATCTCAGAATTTTTCTAATGGAAAATTTCTTTTGTGCCTCCTGAAGCAAATTGACTTACAAGAATGAGGTGGCACTTTCTTAACACTGGTTCATTCTTTCTGTCCCACTCTCACTTGTTCTCAGACTCCAACCATATGAGGCTCAGAATTTCTACAGATTTTACTTTTAAATTCTATCTCACTGTCTTGGCAAAAGAGACGGTTAAATTCCAAAGTTGGTTTGTATGACTGAAACGTTTGCGAAAGTTCTCTGTTGAATTTTTTTAAATGACGTTACCATTAGTTGGTTTCAGCATCTCCCTGAGGAAACTGATGTTATTATATTTTAAAGATGCTGCTCAAAAACTTGGAATTACTTTCCCTTATTTCTTTTTTCCAGTTGAGGCTTCCAGAAATAGATTATAATCCACAGCGAAATCTCAAATATCTCTTTTTTAATTAGGCTAATGCTTTAATAAAAATAAAAAACTTGTCCACTTATTAGAAAATCTTTACTAAAATGATGTATTAAATAATAATAAATAGACTTTATAGAATTTGAAAAATAATAATGCTATTACACACATGTACACAGAAATAAAGTTGGAGGGAGTTGCTTCTGTAATCATTTCAGAAAAAAGAAAGATATCTTAGTTACTTGAAAATCTTATCAAAATATTATTTACTTAACAGATGATTTAAAATACGCAAGAGACAAACATGGCTCTCATCGTAATTCTTTAGACTTTAAAAGTAGAAACTTTGGAAGTGAAAACCCTGCTGGTTTTCTTCTAATATCGCAGCAGATTCAGTTGCTTCCTATAATTCAAACAAAGACCAACACATAAACAATCTGCAAAGCCAACTTTTTAAATACACTTGGCAAAATCTGTGCACAATAATTATTAAACAATTGGATAAATTCACTTATTATGTGGCATCTGAACATATTCACACACACACATATACGGTGTGTACATGTGAGTGTACATGGGATAAAAGCCGTCTTATTGTGAGTATAAAGTTTCTTTAAAGTGAATCCTAGTTTAATAAAATCTTATCTGCGGTTAAAGTATTTGGAAAGGTTCATATAAAAAGCAAAGATTCTTATTTGCTCAGGTGCTTTCATTGGCAAGAAAAATATGCTTTTTTCTAACTTTTCAGAGATATAAAAGATAGTGTAAAGAGAAGCTCAACTAATCCCCAACTTCAGACACTATCATGTTGGAATGTAATGCTCTCCTAGAAATGCTGCTGGGTATGATTGCCAAGTCTGACTATACTTGGGATGGACTGTTGTTCAAAATACAGATATCCTTATTTTCTAATGTTAAAATAAGAGAACAGAGAAATACTCTGAAACGTATCAAATGGAATATTACTTCATCCCTGGTCCCATTAGGTTGACATGTCTGGAGAATATTCTGGCATTCTTGCCAACCTCAGACTCTTCAGTGAACCACTGAATATTTTTCTCCATTTTTATTACTACTATGGTTTTTATGTTCTTTTCCCCCAGCTGCTACTGTGACTCCCACTCAATATTTTTGTATCTTCCCTTGTACATCTTCTAATAATTCTCCAGTCGTTCTAATCATTATCAACCAACACTGAGACTGCGATGATCTCATGATTAAATCATGAAAAGCCTCTTCTCTTTGCCTATTTGGGAATACTACTTAAAATGTATAGTAATCCATCACTTCTTTAATTAGAACATCAGTTTTCCCCCCGCTGACACCCTTACCCCAAATATCACTTGTTCTAATCTAGGCTGTAAAATGGAACCTCGTCCATGCTGTGGTCTCCCAACAATGTCATTGCATTGGGCTGACCTTTCCTTTACAGAAAAGCACTGATTCACTGTAGCTGAACCCACCCATGTGGCCTGCCCCAAGCACTGCCCTAAATAAATTGGCCAAGTGAAACATTGAGTCTGCTTGTACGGCAAGAACACTAATGTGCACTCTTTAGTAAATGACTCGAATGTGGTTTCATTGAAAATTATAGTGGTAAAAAGAAAGATTCGGAGAGTGTGTGTACTCATGCTTGGGTGGCCAGGTTTCCACAGCACACTCATCTACCTCATTAATCCATTCTTTCCTTTCAGAGTAATAGAGTTTTTATCTGGATCACATGGCCACTGAGAACAAAGGCAGTATTTCTGTTTCCCTTGCAGATGGATGTAGCATGTGACCATGTTTGAAACTCATGGTGGAGAGGCAAGTCCTCCCCTCCCCCTTCCTTCATTCTGCTTGCTGGAAAAGGGATGTGGAGACAAAGCACAGAAAACAGTGAGGAGTGGGGACAACACCAGAGATAGTATAGTCACATGATGAAATCACCTGGCTCTCTGAGAACCCAGAAGAATTGCTTTCCTCCATCTTTTGCATAAGAAAAAAATGAAACTCTATTTTGTTCAAGTCTGCTATTTCAGGTCAGTGTTTTATGTTAGTGTAGCTAATTCTGTCCATAAACCACCAGCTTTCACGTGCTGGACTTCAGACATCTCAGAGTCACAGCATGCACAGTTCTGATAACCTCTTATTTTTACTGTGGTTAGGAGCAGTCTTACACTTTCAGCTAAACCATCTGGACTTTAAAGTTGAATCTCTGAGATCACTGCCTCGTGCTACCCAGCAGATTCTACTATTGCTGTAATCAAAGAACAAGTAAATGGAAATGGACCTGAGGGAAGAGTGTGGGTGCTGGACCAGGGTCAGTCAGTCCACAGGCATAATCAGAATCAAGGCTGGACATTTTACCAAGATTCACCAGGGACGGATGCCAACGTTTCTTGGATCTCAGCCTGGTTCAGCGATCTCTCTGCTGCCGTATTGCCCTTCTTATGTATAATGAGATCTCTGGAATCACATCTCAAATGTACATACCTTGGAAACTTTTCTAGTTTACTCTTCTCTGATTTTCTACCTGTCTAGTTTACTCTTCTGTGATTTTCCATCTATGTATTTTTCCTCATCAGTTCTTTACTAAAACTTAAACATTTTCTTTCCTGCCTAAAACTAGTCCCATGATTTTTAAAGTGACCATTGACAAATCCGTGCCTTTTGTCACTTCATGTTTTGGGGAATGAGGCAGATGATGGTTATAAATTTATTTTTAATTAATTTATTGAACTCACACCTATCCCTATCTCTGACTTGGGAAAGGGGTCATCAATATGCTCTCAATGGTGTCCTACGTATCTGTCTGACCCCTGGGTATCCTTTAGATACATCCTTCATGAAGAATTAAAAGAGATAGCATTTCATAAAATTCTACTGTCTTACTGTTGAAAGCCCAAACTGACACCTAATACAAACGCCTATTCCTGTGATTTGCTTTGTGTGTTTGAATGAATTATACTACTGAAGTTAACATCACTTCAACTATACTATCAATAACACCCTACTTATCACTGCTTGCTGTAATTGCGGCTGTTACTAATGAACTTTATCCTTCTCTTGTCACTTTATTACAATGCCTCTTTCACATCTGAGCAGCTGAAATATTTTAGGTACTCTTTGTGTTGAAATGAAAGCTTATTCTCTATGATCTTCATTCACCTGTCCTAATTTTTCCTGCAGGGGAAGTCCATCCACGTGACACTGATTCTTCCCTGCAAAGCTTTCCATGCTTGGGCTGAACAATTCTGTGACTCTAACTGTCTCAGATATGATAGGCATTCAAGTTTTGTTTTGTTTTCCCACAAAGCTAGCTTCTCTCTTCTGGCTGATTCCCAACGTCCTGCATCCCTATTAAAGAATAGTATGTAGATCCAAACCAGAAAGTTCAAATAGTGACCTGACCTCCACTTCTGACGAGAACACCTAGCAATATAAAATCATTTGAGGATATTCTAGTTTATACATGAGGTATCCCCCAAAAGCTCATGTGCAAGACAAAGCAAGAAAATGTGGAGATGAAATGATTGGGTTCTGAGAACCTTAACCTATTCAGTGCATTAATCCACTTGAACAAATTAACTGGGTGGTAACTGTAGGCAGGTAGGATGTAGCTAGAGGAGGTGAGTCACTGGGGCCATGCCTTTGGGGCTTATATTTTGTTCCTGATGAGCAGTGCTCTCTCTACTTCCTGATTGTCATGTTCTGAGCTGTTTTCCTCTACCACATCCTTTTGCCGTGATGTGTTGCCTCACCTTGAGCCCAGAGCAGTGGAGTCCCCTGTATTATTTTAAGTCTTTATGAAGATGACTTTTTTTTTTTTTTTGCAGTGCTGGGGATTGAACCCAGGGCCTTGTGCTTGCGAGGCAGGCACTCTACCATCTGAGCTATATCCCCAGCCCAAGATGACTATTTTTGGTAAGGCAAAACTATTTTAAAATAAAACATAAAAACATCTTTCACTATGCACTGCCTTAAATCCTGATCCTGAACAGCAAAATGCTGTTGGAAGAAAATTTAGAAATCAAGTCGATCTAGCTCATTTTATTTTTCAACTCTTCCCTCACCACAATGGAAAGCAGAATTTTCTGTTATTCTCTTATTAAATACATTGTGGTCACAAGTGACATCTGTTCTCAAAAACATCAGATCTTGCCTAAAACTTCTTTCCCAACAGTCATGATCTCGTAACTACTTTAGGGAGAAAAACAAAAACATCTCCTCAAAACATCCTCAAATGCCCATTTAAAAATGCTTTTCAGTATGTGTTGATTCATTCATCTACTCCAGGAGAATCTCAGTCATTTATCAGCTATCTATTGAGTATGTATGAGTATGTAGGCACTTTGGGGATATCAAATTAAGTATTTCTCAACCCCAAATACAAAAGAAAAGAGTCATGCCTGTTTTTAAGGATCTGTGGTCTCCCAGAAGAAAGTCCTCAAGTACACAGCAATTAGTATAGAACACAGAAAGCTCTGAGGGTCATTAGGAGAAGTGCTAGTAGGGCCATCATTGAAATAACAGCATATAGAAAGTTCACAGCCAGTTTCAGGGATCATTTGCAACCTGAGTTCCAACTGTTGTTATGATTTGGGCAAAAGTTATGAGAAAAGAGCGGAAAAGAAGAACTTGAATAAAGAAATGGAGGTAAAAATAGCACACAATGTACAGAGATATTATAATTAGTGTAATTAATATGATTGCCCTAATTCAGAGGAAATCTATAGAAAGAGTATGATAAGCCAATGTAAAAAAATAGAATTGAGTTTTTATTGTTGGACTAAATTCTATAGATTTTATTTATATGGAAATTGTGAGCCATTGATGGTTATCTGTTATCAGAGGTATCTGAGAACATCTGAGAGTTATAATTAGAATAAATTTTAAGAGGGAAAACTAAAGTCGGAGTTACAAAGACTTATACTATAATGACCTAAATCCTACGCAAAGGAAGCCTGAAAGAGGATGCAAGAATGGAAATTAGATGGACGTGAAATAAACATAGAAAAAGAAGGACTTAGCAACCACCTTGGATGTGGTGAAAGACCCACAGAGTCACAGAGAGATGGAGAGAGAGAAAGGGAGAGTCACAGAGAGAGAGAAAATTTTCATGTTAAATCCAGGCCATTTTTTAAATGTATATCATGGATATATATCAATGCATATCTTAAATGTACATTTTAAATGTATAGAATGATGTTGATTTATGCCCTATTCTAATTTCTAAAGAGAAAGAGACATTGTTGAAATTTTAGAAAAGTAGTAAAGAGAAAGGTGGTTCAAAAATATTGAACAAATTAATTCAGCCAAGCCAATATGCTCATCTTAATAACAATATAACACAGATAGTTTCTTAGCACAGAATAAGACCTCTGAAAAAGGGTGCTCTATATACAATGTGCCCAACAATAAAAAGAAGAAATATGTATATTGTAAGAGACAAGAAAATCTAAAAAGGACTCAATAGCTATATAACTTCCAGCCAAACTGACAATACAGAGCTGACTCCATGCTAATTCTGTGCTTAACATTCTACTCAGATACCAAATCCTAAAACACAAAAACCTAAATGTGAATGAACTAATAATAGTTAATTTTTAAAAGAACACAAAATTCAGCATTCTATTCCTTACAAGCACTACACTTCTATGGTTTCTATCTTGTCTCTTATTTCATTGTAAAAATAAAGTAGTAATTATGTGTGTCTCTGACTAAAAACAGTGAAAGTTGACATGGAGCCTCATACATATATATAATGTGTGTGTATATGTATATGTATGTATGGGTGTGTGTGTGTATATAATACATATAAATATACATCATATAAATATATATAATATTTATACTTGAATCGTTCCTCTATCATTCTGTGAGAAAAGTTTAAAGAGTACCCCCACCCCAACCAGGCATGGTGGTACATGCCTGTAATTCCAGGGACTCAGGAGGCTGAGGCAGGAGGATCACAAGTACAAAGTCAGCCCGGGCAACCTAATGAGGCCCTGTCTCAAAATAAAAAATAAAAAAGTACTGAGGATGTAACTCAGTGGTTAAGTACTCCTGGGTTCAGTCCTCAATACCAAAAATAAATAAATAAATAAAACAGCAGCTCCCCTTGCCCCGCCATGCACTGAAGCACAGGCAAAGCAAACCTCACTGCAGAGCTCCTTCCAGAAGGGACAGTAAAATAGAATCCCCTGAGTACAATGATCTCCTCAAACGCCAGGACTGACAAGCAAATGGAAGGCTTCTTCTAGATTTGGGAAGATTCAGAAATGGAGAAAGGAAGTTGAGGGGAAAACCAAAGTAGATTGAGAAAAATAAACAACAAAATCACACATGAAATCAGAGCCTGGATTCTAGACTTACATACCTCCTTATAAAATGAATATAAAATTATTGTAAAATATAAATCTGTATAAACATAAATTATTCTGGTTGTGAACTTACAGAAGTCCACACTCTGAACACAAGAAGCTACCTTGCAGGCACTCAATCACAGAGCCCTGTTATTTTATGGAGAAAAAAAGCTGTTGCTAAAGAAAGCTAAGACTTCCTCAATTACTTCTCCCTCTTTGTCCAGTTCGTTTATTAATAACACCAGTGACATTAAAATCAACTGCAGCTATGAACATTGATGTGGCTGCATCACTGTAG
>JAJEJO010002970.1:415801-483155 GCA_020662805.1 Glaucomys volans
TGCAAAAAGAGGGTAAGATGATTCAGACGCATCGCAAACTGAAATCATTTCATTAAAGTATTATGAACTACCAAAATGGATTAAGTGAAGAATTTCCTTTCAAGGATAAAAAGGATCCATGTCAGTACAAATACTTCAGATACAAATACATAAAGGTTAACAAAGATACGGAAAGGAAACTGCTTAAAAATGTTCACTAAACATGTTCACTCAAATTAGGCAAAAATGACTTTAGGTTATGGGTCACTAATTGAATGTTAAATATTGGTGCTCTTCCTAATTACTGAAAATGGAATATTTGTAGAAATGATGAGTTTTGGCATTGTTTTTGATTCAGGACATCATTAGGAATAGCATATTTGGGCAAAAAACGACCGCGCCCAATTCTTGCCAAATTAGGTGACACCATGATATAAATTAGACTTGACATGTGATTAGTGTGAAGTCCTTTTCTTTTTCCCACTTTATTTCTATTTCAATAACTATGGAAAGGCAAAATTAAAATGTGTAAACAGTTTATTCTAGTGCATTTGTAGGAAATCTGTCCCTATGTTGGCTGAACTCTTTCTCATTTGCCTGATGAAATATGATCGTGGTGCTGGATGAAGAACTGCACACGTCAGGCCTACAGCAGCCATTATGCCTGTAGGTATAATTACATTTTCTTGCTTGAAATCCATGCCATTATGTGAGTCCATGGCATGCACTGCTGTGAGCAATCATCACTGAATGTCTACAAAAGACTTATAATGAGACACATATTTGTATTAGCAGAATATTTTTTCCAGTTGAAGTCACTCTCTCCTTTTTCAGATCTACAGAGGGACAAATGCAGAATCCTATGTGATCCTGTGCCAGATCCTCAGATGTGAGTAGCAGTTTACCTAGATAGAGGCCCATTATGTAAATACTCATGGATAGTCAACCAGTGCACACCATGAGTCAGAGAAGGGGATACTTCTAGGAACATTAAAAAAAGACTATGTAATACAAGGTTATGATTATATTAAGGGAAAGTATATATATTATATAATATGTGTATTATAATATTATAATATGTATAATTCCAGAAATAATATATAACATATATTATATAACATCTAGAATTTATTCTTTTCCAGTAGAAGAGAAAGAAGGTGGTTTTGAAATGCATAGGATTTAAGATGATCCACCTTTTCAGTCATACCTGGGTTCAGATACTGACTGCTCTGGTTACTGACTATGTAACATAAAGTTCTTTCTTACTCTCTCTAGAACTTAATTTCTCTACACGAAAAATAAATCTACTTTATAAAATTTATCTTCAGTATATAATAAACAGTCTCCCCTCTTTCCTCCATTCTGTTACTCTGACCAAGACTGCCTTATTCTTGCCCTCTGACCAAACTTCAGGCTGTTTTTCCCCTACCTGTATATTCCTGACCTCCCCTTTCTTAAGAGTGTTTACTTTAGAAAACTTTCTATGCATGAATTCTTTCTCTGTCTTTTGGAGATATTAATCTTAATCCAGCCAAAGCCAGCTTTACAACCCTGGAGTGTTCTTCTCAGGACCTGAAGGCCACCCTTCTCAGACCTAAATTTAATCAAGAGGAATGGGGCCCCGACTCCCAGTTTCCATGTGAAGCATCAATTAACAAACATAAATGCCCTGATCACACTGACCACATCCCTCCTGGAGTCCTCCACAACTTACCCACTAACCCAGTGGTTAAAAACTTTTTATTTTATTTAGTTATACATGACACCAGAATGCATTTTGATTCATTATACACAAATGAATTTGTTTTACGCAATGTAGATTGACATCGCTCATGTGATGGTACATGTATATAGGGTAATGATGTTCCACAATCTTTCCTTCCTCCCACTCCCTCCCCTATTCTCATTTTCCTCTACACAATCCAATGTTCCCCTCCTTTCTTCTCCTACTCCCTCGCCCACCCCTGTTATGTATCAGCAACTGCTTTTAGAGAAAACATTGTTTTTTGAGGATTGGCTTATTTCACTTAGCATGATATTCTCCAACCTCACCCATTTACCTGCAAATGCCATAATTTTATTCTTCTTTATGGCTGAGTAATACTCCATGGTGTGTATGTGTGTGTGTGTGTGTGTGTGTGTATACATATATAATATATGTATATACATGTGCGTGTGTATATATATATAATATACACATATATGTGTATATTATATGTATTAATACACATATTATATGTATTAATATACATATATATAATATACATGTATATGTATATTATATATATACACATATATATATATATATTTCAGTTTCTTTATCCATTCATCAATTGAAGGGCATCTAGGCTGGTTCCACAAACTAGCTATTGTGAATTGAACTTCTATAAACATGGATGTGGCTGCATCACTGCAGTATGCTTATTTTAAGTCCTTTGGGTATAAACCAAGGAGTGGGACAGCTGGGTCAAATGGTGGGTTCATTCCAAGTTTTCTGAGGAATCTCCATACTGCATTCCAGAGTGGCTATACTAATTTACAATCCCACCAGCAATGTATGAGTGTACCTTTTTCCCCACATCCTCACCAACACCTATCGTTGCTTGTATTCTTGATAATAGCCATTGTAGTTGGGGGTGAGAAGAAATCTTAGGTTGATTTTGATTTGCATTTCTCTTACTACTAGAGATGTTGAACATTTTTTCATATGTCTGTTGATCACTTGTGTATCTTCTTCTGTGAAATATCTGTTCAGTTCCTTAGGCCATTTATTGATTGGGTTATTTGTATTTTTGGTGTTGTTTTTTGAGTTCTTTATAAATTCTGGAGATTAGTGCTCTATCTGAAGTGTGTGTGGCAAAGATTTTCTCCAATTCTGTAGGCTCTATCTTCACATTATTGATTGTTTCCTATGATGAGAAAGCATTTTAGTTTGAATCCATCCCATTTATTGGTTCTTGCTCTTATTTCTTGTGCTTTGCGATTCTTGTTAAGGAAGTTTGGAACTAAGTCAACAAGATGAAGATTTGGGCCTACTCTTTCTTCTATTAGGTGCAGGGTCTCTGGTCTAATTTCAAGATCCTTGATCCATTATGAGTTGAGTTTTGTGCAGGATGAGAGACAGGGGTTTAATTTCATTTTATTGCATATGGATTTCCAGTTTTGCCAGCACCATTTGTTGAACAGTCTATCTTTTCTCCATTGTATGTTTTTGGCACCTTTGTCTAGTATGAGATAACTGTATTTATGTGAGTTTGTCTCTGTGTCTTCTATTCTGTACCATTGATCTACCTGTGTGTTTTGGTGCCAATAACATGCTGTTTTTGTTACTATGGCTCTGTAGTATAGTTTAAGGTCTGGTATTGGGATACCTCCTGCTTCATTCTTCCTGCTAAGGATTGATTTGGCTATTCTGGGAATCTTATTTTTACAAATGAAGTTCATGATTGCTTTCTCTATTTCTATGAGCTACATCATTGGGATTTAATTGAAATTGCATTGAACCTGTATAGGACTTTTGCCACTATGGCTATTTTGACAATATCAATTCTGCCTATCCAAGAACATGGGAGATCTTTCCATCTTCTAAGGTTTTGAAAACTCTTTGGACACTTTTTCAATAGAATTTAGTTCTCCCCTATTGCAACAACCTTTTATTTTTAAAAAGTTTAACCTTATTTTTAAATTGACACATAAATTGTATGCATTTGTCATGTACAATATGATGCTTTGAAGGATACACGCATTGTGGAATAACTAAATCTGGCTAATGAATGTATGCATTACTTCACATAGTTATCATTTTCTGGTGAGAATATTAAATATCCACACTCAGCACTTTCCAGTCATATAATATTGTTATTATCTGTAGTCACCATGTTGTAATAGGGTTGAACAAATTCTTGCAAATTTCTCTTTGAAAACTCTTATAGAAGTATCCTTCCATAGTTAGGGCAATGTTACTCCTACTCGTAAGTTTATTAACAGTCCAGGATCATACATTCACTCAATCTTGAATACAATGTACGGTAGTTAACTTCCTAGTTTAATAACTCACATGAGTCAAAAACAGGCTTACTGCAACCCACACAATTTTGTAATGGGACTTTTAGCTTGCTTTCTAAATAATATCCCACTTTGTTCCCATCTGAGGGCTATATCTTTTGACTTTTTTTAGTAACATCTTTCCCTACAATCTACCCATTACTCCATCCACAATCCCATCCCCAGTTTGGCCATTTCCATTTTCCATTTTCTCAGCACCATTTTCTACTTTGAAGAATCAGACTGTCTACCACCTGAACGACTGCGTAACAAACATCATCATGTGCTCTGGAGTTACTTGCCCTGCCAAACTGAACTGCCACTTATCATTCAAATTCTTTGTAGTGCCTAAAACCCTGCCTGACCTCATGAGGGGGCTCAGTTTTCAAGGTCTACTGCATGTAAGTCGATCTTGTTCAAAGGTTCCTTTGGGGAGTCACCTCAAAGGGATCAAACTCTATTCTCAGACAAAAACGCCCCAACTTCTATCACTAGAACAGAGGGAAGGGTTCCAGTAATGTGTGTTATGGATAGCACAAATTATACTTGAATGTATTTGGCTTCATTTCTAAAATCAATTTAAGCTCATCATTTTAGAATGAGTTGTGTTTGTGGTTTTATATTCATTTTAGGCACATTTTAATTCAGTTTAAGTGCATTGGTTTAAAATGAAGTTGTGGTTTAGGATGCTCATAAGTATGCATAGAATCCTTTGGAGGAAAAAGCGTTTTCATAAAAACTTTCCAAGTACTAAAATATTTAATTTACAAAGCAAATAGCAAAGGTAGGCAGAAAAAGACAGTGGCTAAAACTCTCCAGCAATCATCTCCCCACTGTAACGCCAGTTTAAACAGCCATCCATGCATCAAATTACAAGAGCCAAAGAAACCAGTTGATGGGTCATAGTTCCAGGTTTTAACATAATAATAATAATAAAATGCCATTGAAGAAGTAGGAAAGAAAGTTACCAATGTCACCTCTTTCCAAATCCCAAAGTGCGTGGAGAATCATGTCCCACTTTGGGAAGGGAAAAAAAATTATGACCAGCCTTTAGATTTGAAACCCATTACCAACCCACCATAGTAAACCAAGTGCTTAGCAGAGCCCCAGGATCTGTACCCAGAGACTAATACCCATAGAATGAGCCACTGGAGATTTTTTAGCCTGACTATCTGCCTTCACCACATTTCCTCCAATCTTGGGCAGCAGAGTGTAGAGCGAGACTCCTGTCGGGGAGCACAGCACAAAACCTATCATAAGACATCGTCTTAGAGCTTGGTGCTGGGCCATCCAGGTGAGACCCAATACCAAGCAGAAACCAAGCACCTCATAACAGAACTTCCAGGTTGAGCCTCTAGGCCTGCCAGGGCAGCAAGTGGACACCTACACATCATTGGATGGACTGAAGTTTTTAACCCATGTCACTGTCACTCTTGAAATGGGTCTGGTGTACTCTCCACTTCCAGACTGAGCAGGTCCCTGTGACTATAAAATAAGTTGAAATCCATCATCCTTGGTGACCAAGGGACTGACTATACCATCCATCCCCCAACCTCAAGCAATACTGCTATTTCCAGTGCTCTCAAATGGGGTCTCTAGGCCTTTCTTAGAAGCAGACAGAGACTTGCACCCCACTGGGATGGTCTTCAGTTTGGGGATGCATCACTGCCAGTTGGGACTTGATCCTCAGGGCACCCCTAACACTGTGCAGGTCCTTGCAGCTAGAAGACTGAGATGCATTGAGATAAGCATCAGCCTGGTAGCTAAGGGACTATTTTCAGCAATGCTGTCTCAACATGGGATAGCATCATGTGGCCCAACAGTCCATTTGTTGTGAGTAGGAAGGGTAAATAGCACTAGGTCTAAGGACAATGCCTGGAAAATCTTTGGGCTGGTGAAACCTAACACTGAGCAAATCTTAATAGCTTCCAATACTATGTCTTTGCCCATGAACAGAGTCCTATAACAGCCCTGAGTCAAGGAGAGGCACGTAGATCTATTTTGGCCAACATCATCTCTGGCTCACTGCAGTGTTCTTAGGCTACAAGTATCCCACAGAGGTAAAAATCTCATGGCACTGTGGACCTTGGTCCTATCCTACTGTTGTGCTAGTCATGGAAGGTTTGGACTCAAGGAATGACAAAATATGGTGGTGTTGGTGTCTGTAGGCATGACATAGGACCTTGGGGGCTGATTCATCCATGATGATTCTGCCCAGAGCCACACCGAATCCTGCAGTGCCTCACTGTATGGGCAAGGATTCGGGCCTGCTCCATCCCATGTGATGGACTACCCTTTTAAGGTACTCATCTAGTTCCTGATGAAAAAAATTCTACATCTTCACTTATAGAACAACTTTGTGCTCCAATTGCTCTCTAGTGATGATAGAGCAAGTACTCACCACCTGTAGACTTGCAGCGAACCTGTACAAAATGCACCACCTACTACTGAAACAGCAGAGTGACTACAGACTCAGAGGAAAGAAGCAGTCTGCTTAGAATTTCTGAAAAGCATGCCCACACATAATAACCAAAAAGTGGAATAAATTTCTAATTCTTCAATGCCTAGGTGGCATTCCACACAAGCATCAGTAGACTTCAGGATATCACAACCTCCCCTAATAATCAAAATAAGGTGTCAGAAATCAACACAATAGTAATCAGTATAGGCAAATTCTTTTGGAGATTTAAAATAGCTGTTTTAAGGATACTCAATAAAAGACAGAGGGGAATTCCAGACTTCAACAGCTAAACCAGCAGAGAGATGGAAGCAACTAAAAACATGATAGAAAGCAACAACAGAAGGATAAATCAAATGGAAGAAGTAACTAGTGAGCGTAAAGACACACAATTTGAAAGTACACACTTTTGGAGAAAAAAAAAATGAAGAGGAAAGAAGAAAACCATGGAAACTTTAGGACAGTATTAAATGAGTGAATATTTGGGTTATTGCAGTTCAAGGACTTGAGAATATCAAAGGACTAGAAAACCTATTCAAAGAGATAATAGCAGAAAGCTTCCCAAACCTAGAGAAGAATACAAATATCCAGGAACAGGAAGATGGAAGGTCACCTTTCAGATTCGACTCAATCAACTTCACCCCAAGACATCCTGTAATTAAGTTTTCAATGGTGAAAGATAAAGAGAAGCGTCTCAAGGCAGCTAGAGAAAAGAAACAAAGAACACATAAGGGTGTTCCAATTCCACTGGCAACAAACTTCTTAGAAGAAACTGTATAGGCTAGAAGGTACATGAGATTTTTATAGCACTTAAGGTAAAAGGAAAAATTCTGCCAACCAAGAATACTGACCTAAGGAAAGCCATTATTTACAAAGGAAGGAAAGATACAGACATTTCTAGGCAAACCAAAGTTGAAAGAATATATTCCCAACAGATCTGTCCTACAATAAATGCTAAAGGAAATGATTCCAAACATAAAGAAATATTAATGAATAAAAAGAAGTCATCAGAAGGTATAAAATTCACTGGTAAAAGACAAATTCAGAATACTGTAGTCCTGTAAACAATGGCACAGAAAATCTTTAACATAAAGACAAAAATAAAACAATTGAAATAATAATAACTACATTAATATGATAAAAGATTGGTAACACTGGAAAAATTAAAATAGGGCATCAAAAATTCAAACCATTTGTAGTAATAGAGTGCAAGTGTTGACATTTTCATTAGTCTATTTTCTCTGTTTTTTAAGTTCTTGTTCTTCTTTGCTTATCTTTACCATTATGTTGCTCGTTTCAAAAATATAATCAAAATGTTTTTGTTAGCTTCATTATAATGACAAGGAAAAATAAATTATGGACAAATGAAAAATAATAAGGAAGAATCAAAGCACACTACTAGAGTCAATCACTTAACCACAAAGGAAGAGAAAATGATAACAAAATAAGAACTAAAATAAAACTAGAAAATAAGTTCCAAATTAACTGTAGTAAGACCTTCTTTATCAATAATTACTTTGAATGTAAATGATTAGGTTCTCCAATTAAAAGAATGCACGGATACAAGCATACAACCAAACTACTTGCTGCTCACGAGAAAATCACTTCACTGCTAAGGACATGATGGCTTCAGGTGAGAGAGGAAATATTCCAGGCAAAGGGAATCCTAGTAGTCATAGTTGCATCAGATGAAATAGACTTTTAATCAAAAACAGATAAGAAAGAGTCATAATATAATAATAAAGGGGTTAATCAGCAAGAATAAATAACAATTCAAAATATATATTCACCCAATAATGAAGTTCTCAAATGTAGAAACATATATTGATAGGCCTAATGGGATAAATAGAATTCAGTGAAATAATAGTAGGGGTCTTTATTGTCAATTCACCAATTAATAAATTATCTAGACAGAAAAATCCACAAAGAAATGGCAGAGTTAAATTGTACCATAGACTAAATTGATCTAGCAGCATCTACAGAACATTCTATCCAACTGCTGCAGAATAGACATTTTTCTCATCAGCACATGGAACATTTTTGGGGATAGATCATATGCTAGGCCACAGAACAAGTCTCAACAAATTTTGAAAACTTGAAATCATATCAAGTGTCTTTTCCAACCACAATGTAATAAACTAGAAATCAATAACAGAAAAATTTTGGAAACTATACAAATACATGGAAATTAAGCAATTTACTTTTGAATCAAAGAAGAAATCTAGAAGAAAATTCAAAGATTTCTTGAAACAAATAAAAATGGAGAGTCAACACATCAAAACCTATGGAACACAGCAAAAGCATAACTAAGAGGGAAGTTGATGGCAATCAACATCTAATCCAAAAGTCAGAAAAATTTTAAATAAACAACCTAGCACTGTCTCCCAAGAAACTAGAAAAATGAAAACAAACTAAACCCAAAATTAGTAAAAGCAAAGAAATAATAAAGATCAGAGAAAAAATAAATGGAATAGAGACTAAAAAACACAAGGTGTCAATGAAATGAATACTCAGTTTTTCAAAAAATAAAAGCAAAATGGACAAATTCTTAGCTAGACTAAGGAAAAGAGAGTGACTCAAATAAATGAAATCAAAGATATAAAGGGAGACATTACAACTGACACCACAGAACAAGAAAGGTTCATTAGAGACTTTTATGAAAAGCTATATACCAACAAATTTGGTAATTGAGAATAAGAGGACAAATTGCTGGACACACATATATTTCCAAGATTAAAACATGAAGAAATAATAAATCTGAACAGGCCAATAGCAAGTAATGTGATTACATCAGTAATTAAAAACTCTTTCATCGAAGAATTGCCCAGGACCTGACAGTCTTAACATCAAGTTCTGCTAACACTTAAAGAAACATTAAAATTAACTCTGTTTAGATTTTTTTAATGAAGAGGAGGAAATTCTTTCATACTTGTTCTACAAGGCCAACATCACATTATTAAACAAAAAAAAAGGAAAGAAAAGAAAATCATGGGCCCAAATCTTTCCAATATCCTTGATAAACACAGATGCAAATATTCTCAACAAAACACTATTAAATCAAATTCACTATTACATTAAAAAGATTATACACCATGATCAAGTGAGAGTCATCCAAAGGAAGGAAGGATCGTTCAATATAAGCAATCAAAAATGTGATCCACCATATTATCAGAATGAAGGCAGAAAGTATATGATGAGATGCTGAAAAAGAATTGGCAAATGCCACAAAAAATAAGTATGGAAGGAAATTTCCTCCACACAATAAAGTTCATACATAAAAAGTCAACAGCTAACAATTATACTGAATGGGGAAAAGCTGAAAGTTTTTTCTCTTAGATGAAAAACAAGGATTCCCATTTTTATTCAACACAGTACTGAAAGTCCTAGCCATAGCAACAAGACAAGAATGAGAATGGGCATCAAAATTGGAAAAGAGAAACTAAAATTATCACTTCAGATGATATAATCTTACATATAGAAAACCCTAAAAACTCACCCACCAACTGTTAGAATAAATAAAGGAATTCAGGAAAGTTGCAAGATACAATAATTATTACTATTGCTACGCACTAATAGCAAATTATCTGAAATAGAAATGAAGAAAAAAATCTCATTTATAACAGCTACGAAATAACAAAATACCTAGGAATAAGTTAAACCAAAGAAATGAAAGATCTGTAAAATGCAAACTATAAAATGTTAGTAAAAGGAACTGAAGACAACAAAAAAATGAAAAGACATCCAGTGCTCATGAATTGGAAGAACAATGTTAAAAAGCCCCTACTACACAAAGCAATCTACAGATTCAATGTAATCCCTATCAAATTCCAGAGACAGGCTTCGTTGAACTAGAACAACCCTTCAATTTATATGGAAAAATAACAACAAAACACTTGACTAGCCAAAGTCATTTTGTGGAAATGAACAAAGCAGAAGACATTACACTACCCAATTTCAAACTACACTACAAAGCTTTAGCAATCAGTACAGCATAGTGTTGACATAAAAACAGACACACGGACAAATGGAATAGAATAACCTAGAAGTAAATGCGTGCATCTACAGCCAACCAATCTTCAACAAAGGTGCTTTTTTAGTCATCTTTTCCCTGTTGTTATCAAAAAACTGATAAGAACAATTTTAGAGAAGGAAGAGTTTATTTGGGGGCTCATAATTTCAGAGGTGTCAGTCCATAAACAGCCAGCTCCATTGTTCTGGGCTCAAGGTACGGCAGAACATCATGGCAGAAAGGTGTGGCAAAGGAAACTATCTGAGAACATGACACTAGGAAGTAGAGAGAGACAACTTCCTCACCATGGACAAAATGTAGCCCCCAAAAGCAGGCTCAAAGTGACCTACCTCCTCCAATCACACCCTAGAGTTATCACCCAGTTAATCCCTATCAAGGGATTAATGTACAGATAAGGTTAAAACTCTCATAACCCAATGATTTCATCTCTAAGTTTTATTGCATTATCTTACACATGAGCTTTTGGGGGACACCTAATATCTAAATCATAACAGATGCTAAGAACTTGTATTTGAAGACTTTTCAGCATATGGTGCTAGTGTGAAACTAGATCCCCATCTCTCGCTAGTTAACAAAAATTAACTTAAAATGGATTGACAACTTAAATGTAAAACCTGAAATTATGAAACTACTTGAATAAAACATAGAAAAATTGCTTTAGGACATTGGAATAGGCAAGAAGTTTTTGGACAAAACCTCAAAAGCCTAGAAAACAAAAGCAAAAACAGACAAATGGAATTATATAAAATGAAAATCTTCTGCATAGCAAAGAAAAAAAATCAGATTGAATCGACAACCTTACAGAGTATGAGAAAATATTTGCAAACTATATATCTGACAAGGAGTTAAAATCCAGAATATACTGGGAACTCAATAGTAAAAACAAAACCAAACAAATAACCCAATTTTGTAAGGTACAATAAACCTAAATAGACATTTCTCAAAAGAAGACACAAAGGGGCCAAAGGATAAATGACAAAAATGTTCAATCACAGTACTGATCAGGGAGATGCAAATCACAACCACAATAAGAGATCAGCTCACTCAATTAAGAATAGGTATTATAAAAAAGTCAAAAGATAGAAAGTGATGGCAAGGATGTGGAGAAAAGGGAACTTTGCATCCTGCTGCTGAGAATATAAATTAGAACAGTTTTAATGGAAAACAGTATGGAGGTTCCTCAATAAATTAAAAATATAACTACTACATGACCTGAATGTGGAGGAGACATCTGCACTTCCATGAAATGGAAGCAGAAATGGGAACAACATAAGGGTGTGTCACCTTATGAATGGATAAAGAACTAGGGTACATATAAGTCACAGAATGCTCCTCAGCAACTTAAAGCAATGAAATCTCACTTAAGACAGCATGGATGGAACTAGACATCATTATGCTAACTGAAATAAGTCAGGTACAGAAAGACAAGTACCACATGATCTCACTCATCTGTGGAATATAAAAATGTTGATCTCATGGAATTTAAGAGTATGATGTTAGTTCCAGAGGCTAGGAGGAGCAGAGGGAAAGGATGGCTGGGATAAAGTTGATCGGTGTGTACTAAGTTACAGTGAGACAGGTGGAAGAAAGTTCAGGTGTGCTACGCCACAGGAGGGTAACTAGAGGCAACAACAGCACACTGCATATTTCAAAGAGCTAGAAGAAAGGATTTTGGGTATTTTCATCTTAAAAATAAAGATAAATGTTTGTGGAGGTAGATATGTCTACCCTGTTTTAAACAATTATGCATGTCCCAAAACATCACATGGTACCACATAAATATGTAAAATTAAATTTAATTTTAGAATCCATTTAAATATAAAGTAAATGTTATTTTATAAATGTTAATAAAATTTAATAATAAATATTAAAAATAAATTTGTTAAAAATAATGTTAAAAATAAAGTTAATTTAAATTAATAAAAGAAAGAAAGAAAAGGAGGATGGAAAAAAGGAAGGAAGGAAACAGAAAAGACAGAAGGGATTACCTGAAAAGTATCTAGGGTTCCCAGGAATTAAGTTATAATATTGGACAACAAGCTCTTTCAAACTGGTGCATACACTGGGGCATGAAGAGAGAAACGCGATGAAAATAAAGAAGGAAACTAAATTTTCTTGCTGTTTTCTCACATTTTCCCATTTTATTAGGTCTACCCTTAAAAAGAGACCATTCTCTTCAGTAATTCTCAAGCTGTTTCCACCTCCCAGGATAAGCCCACACTTCCCTCAAGAATTGTCTATCAAGGGTATCAGCTCGCAGCACAACCAAAATCATGTTTATTTATTCTACTCAGAGTAAGCACAAACTCTATTGTTTTCATGAACAACTTGGTCACAGGTAACTCCACAACAGTGCCAATGAAGGATTCTCTTCTACAAAAATAAAAATAAGCTCTTCTGAATGACCACCACTCTGGTCCCAAAACCAATAAGTATTCAGGATAAAGATAAGCTACTTGGTAGGCTGAGGCAGGAGGATGGCAAGTTTGAGGCCAGCCTCAGCAACTTAAGGAAACTCTCAAAATAAAAAGAGGTGGGAATGTAACTCAGTGGTAACATGCCCCTGGGTTCAATCTTTAGTACAGAATTTTAAAAAATATATTTTTAAAAGCAAGATAAAGAGTTTTTATTGTTTATGGACTTAACTAAAAAGATATGACACTTTGAACTCAATTCAGTATGTCTGGAAAATGAGTTACTACTGTGGTTCTCATGTAGCAATCTTGTCCTCTAGGGGACACTGTTAGATGTCTGGAGATATTTCAGTTATTAGAGTGTTTTAGTCAGCTTTTTCACTGCTGCAATTGAAAGATCCAACCAGAACAATTGTAGAGGACGAAGTTTATTTGGAGGTTCACGGATTCAGAGGTCTCAATCCATAGAAAACAAGCTGAATTTCTCAGGTCTTAAAGTGAGATAGAATATTGTGGTGCAAGAGGGTGGCAGAGGGAAGCAACTCATGATGATCAGAAAACAGGAAGAGACTCTGTTCGCCAAATTCAAATATATACCCCATAGCCATGCCCCCAGTGAACCACTTCCAACAGTCACACCCCACCTGCTTCCAGTTACCACTCAGTTAATCCCATCAGCGATTAATTCCCTGATTAGAGAATTTTGAACTCAATTCAGTTCAAAGGCTATGGCCCAATCATTTCTCCTCCAAACCTTCTTGCATTGTCTCATACGTGAGCTTTTGGGAGACACCTCACATCCAAACCATAACATCTAGATTCTGGAGAGTGAGGTGAGGGAAAGCATTACAACTGGTTACTTTTGAGAATAGCATAATCTTTTGAGTTTATTTCCAACACAGCACCCTTGCTTATTGAAAGAATTGCTGGGTCCTAGAGAAAGTAGAAACTGGAAGTAATACTGCTGAAATCTCTCATTAAAAAAAAAATCAATGGATCATCATGATTTGGAAACCTCTTCTCAAACAACTTGTGCCACAAAAAAGGAAATCTGATATTCCACATTTGTCAACAATAAAATTCATAGTACTCCAAAGCTTTCAGTTCTGCCAAGATAGACTAGCCTCATTGCCCCCAGGTCCTCCCTCTTGCAATTAAAATCCCTGGACATAACACAACAAACAGACCTACAAGAACCCTGAAAGGCAAGCAAAGAAAGTTGACCACCTGGGGACCCCAGACAAACCACAAAGGTGGGTCAGTTTCCTTGGATCTTTTTGCTGTCTCCCATGTATCCTGGAAGAGGCACAGTTGCAGCTTCCAACCCAGATTTCACAACGGACTTTAAAAAACAACAACAAAAAGCTGTTACTCCTCAACAAGAAATCAGGAAAACAGTAGCTTTGGATAATAACCTGCTTTACTCTTGCATGCCAACAAAGACAACACCACTTCCTCCCCTTCCCTTCTCAGGGTCAGCAGCCAAAAGAGGGAGTTGATTTTCCATTCCACACCAGGGTCAGGTGGAAGAAGGCGTGACTGCTCCTAAGCAAGCAGCTAGCTGATGGCCCTGGCAGAAGCAGGAAGCAAGCAGACCCCCTCTCAAGCAATGGGTAGCTTTGGCAGAACAAAGTGAGAAACTGCTCTTCCAACTCCACTTTGTGGAAGCAGCAACACCCCAGTTTCCCTGCTGGGATAGGGTAGAGGGAGAGTATAGAGTGGGTTCCCCATCGCCCCACTCAGTGAAAGCACACAGGGCTCTGAATCATTAATCATATTATTCTTTTTTCTCCATTGCTTTTTCTTTTGTTTGTTGTTTTATGGTGTAAAGTCTTAGCTCATTGTTCAGTATATCCCTATTATTTTAGATGCATTTAAAGTGATAAATAAATTCCTGAGTACTGTTAAACTGCATTCCATGAATATTTTACAGTTTCCTGATCTATTTGAAGAGAGGCTGCTGGTGGGGGCCTTCAGGATTCATGGAATTTCTATTTCTTTTCAATTCTAAAATTTATTATGTTTTTAATTATCCTTATTGATACTCCACCTGGGGCCTACGTATTTTCTCATTTGGAGTAATTCTTGTATTATTTTCCAAAATACTTTTATGCGCTAAATATCCTTTCTTGATCTCTGGGCAATCAGGTTTACAGTTAGCTGCAGATAACTATAACAATATTTAATATATATACATCCACAAACCCAAAAATAGATTTGAAAATGTCATCTGATTTTATCTTCTGCAAGTATTATAAACAGGAATTTTATTTATACTAACAATATATTTGAAATATTCCACTTGTCATATTTTAGAACATGGGTTATCTTTGTATGCTGCCCACATATAACCCAATTCGAATATCATAAAACATCATGGTTCCCTCTTAAAGATTTCCAGACTGTATTTCATTTCAGGGAGTCCTATCTGCCATTAGATTGTTATATTCCTATCTGCTATTATATTGTTATATTCCTTATGAGGATATACAGACTACTTTTTCCTAAGTGTCATGATTTGTCTATAATATCATGCATGTAATAGAAAAAAAATCCGAAGAATTTACCAGGCCAAGACCTAATACAATCTCACCCCTGGCTGTTCTTTCAGAATCTACAAATCATGAGCAGACACTTGGACTAGAACATAAATAGGGTTTGTGCTGGGAAATGGCTACAAGAGGGGTGTGAGATGACTAAAGTGCAAATTGAATACACTAGAAAACTAGAAAGCAAGATCCTAAAAATGGACTGGGAAGTAGTGCACTGAGTTATTTTAGGAATCTTTGTAGTGACAGCATTCACCAAAATTATTTACAAACAGTCATATGTTTCTGAGGTTCTGATGGTTTGCTACTACTTGCTGAACCAAGCACTTCTGCACCATTTTCATTTTTTTATTAAGCATCACTTTGGTTTGGGTCTTTTGTTTTATTTTCAACATTTGTTAAAACAGAACCTAACTGTAACCAGAAGTACTGGATGTCACCTGGTCTTTCTCCATGGCATTGGTTCAGAATATACACAAAAACAAACTTTAATGGGAGAAGTGCAGAAACTTGAGATTTTTTTTTTAAATCAACTAATTGGCAAAATCTTAACCAAATTAAGTAAGAGATAAGAGGAAAAACCCAAATAATAAAATCATAAATGAAAGCAGAGACATTAAATTTGATGACATAAAAATAAAAAGGATCATCAGAGGTGACTATGAATAATTATACACCAACAAATTGGATAACATGCCAGAAATAAGTAAATTCCTAAAACTCACAATCTATGAAGTCATGAAGAAACAGAAAATCTGAGTAAATCTATAATTAGTAAAAATATCAAGTCAGTAATGGAAGTCTCCCATCAGCTTCAGGATCTAATGGCTTCACCAAAGAATTTTACCAAGACTTTTACCAATTAATTTTATAATTAATTTTATAATTAACAGCAATACTTCTAAAATTCTTCAAGAAATTGAAAGAAAGGAAACACTTTCAAACTAATTTAATGAGACCAGCATTACCTTGATAACAAAATCAGACAAAAATGTGATGGGAAATGAAAAGTACAAACCAATATCCCCAATGACTATTGACAAAAATATGCTCAACAAAATATTAGCAAATCAAAATCAACAGTGCACAAACAGGATTATTACACCATGATCAAATGAGACTTATTCCTGGAATGCAAAATGACACAACATAAAAAAAATCAATCAATGCAATACACCACATTAATAAAATGAAGGACAAAAACTACATGATCGTCTCAATGCATGCAGAGAAATCACTTGACAATTGCAACAGACTTCCATTATTTAAAAAATTCAAAGTAGAAGTATGAGGAAATTGTCCCCAAAATAATAAAAGTCATAAAATAAAAGCACACAGCTAACATCAGACTTAATGGTGAAAACTGAAAGTTTTTCATCTAAGATTGGGAACAAAACAAGAATGTTCGCTATCACTGCTCGTATTCAACAGAATGTTAGAGGTCTTAGCCACAGCAATTAGACAAGAAAAATATGGAAAAGGCATCCAAATAGAAAAGCAAGAAGCAAAATTATCCATTAACAAAGGACATGATCTTATAGGTAGAAATCCCAAAATACTACACACACACACACACACACAATTAGTGCTAATAAATTTAGTAAAATTGTAGGATGAAAGATCAGTATACAAAAATCAGCAGTGTTTCTATACACTGAAAGAGAAATAAAGTAAACCAGACCCTCTTAATGGCATCAAATATGGCAAAATTTTCAGTAATAAATTTAATCAAACTAAAAGTCTTGTATATTGAAACCTAGAAGACATTGCTGAAAGAAATTAAAGACAAATGGGAAGAAATATATGCCCATAGATTGGAAGGTTTAATATTGTTAAAATATCCATACTATCCAAAGCAATCTGCATATTCAATGCTATCCCTATTTCAAAATCCCAATGTTATTCTTTACATAAATAGAAAAAAATACATGAAATTCATTATAAACCACAAAGGACTCCAAATAGTCAAAACAATCCTCATAAAGATAAATAAAGCTGGAGGTCTCACACTTCCTGATTTCACAAAGCTACAATAATCAGAACAGTTTGTTACTGGCATAAAGACAGACATACAGTCCAATGGAACTATGGCAAAGCAATCTTTGCATAGGGTACCAGGTTGCATAATGGGGAAAGGATAGTCTCTTCAATAAATGACTTTGGAAAAACTGGATAACCACATGAAGAATGCAATTAGGTCTTTACGACATGTAACTCAAAAACAACTCAAAATGAATTAAAGATATATTATAGGACCTAAAACTATGAACTCCTAAAGGAAGTCCAGAGGAAAAGCTTCATGGCATTTGATATAGCAGTTAGTTTTCGGATATGACATAAAAAGTATGGGAAAGAAATTCTAAGATAAGCAAACAGGATTGCTTCAAATTACAAAGCTTCTATACAGCAAAGGAAAGAATCCAGAAAGTGAAAAGGCAACCTATGGAATGGGAGATCATATCTGCAAACCACATGTCTGATAAAGGACTACAATTCAGAATATATAAAGAACTCTTATAACTCAAAACAAGAATAATTAGAAAAAATATATATTATATAGTCCAATCAAAAATAGGCAAAGGACTTTGATGGACATTTCTCCAAACAAAATATACCAAAATCCAGCAAAGAACATGAAAAGATACTCAACATCACTAAGTACTGTGGTTCATATTGAGGAGCTGGAATCTTGAGGGTTGCAAGAAATAGAAATTTACAGCTGATTGGAGAACACATAAATCCACAGCAAGAACTATGATTGGCCCTGCTGGGGTGGTGCAAGGTGGTGCAGGGATTTCATTGGCTCTTAAACAAATAAAAGGCTATGCAGCTTCTGCAATAAAGGAGTCCTGGACAGCTCGCTCTGGGTTGTGCTTTCCTGACTCCTGGTGTCTGGCTCCTGACTACGCGTCATTATGTCCTTACCCCCCATTGTGAAAGCCCCCAGGACCCACAAGTGCAACAAAGTACCAGGGAAATGCAAATAGAAATGCAACAAGATTATCACCTCATACCCATTAGGATGGCTACTCACAAAAAAATTAAATAAAAATTGCTGACAAGGATGGGCAAAAATTCCAACTTTTGTACATTGTTAGTGGGAATGTAAAATGGAGCAGCTGCTATGAACAACATTATGAAAATTTCTAAAATAATTAAAAGTAAAATTACCATATAATCAAGCAATCCCACTTCCTGATATTTAGCTAAACAAACTGAAAACAAAGTTTCTAAGATATATTAGCACTCCCAAGTTTATCACAGCGTAATTCACTATAGCCAACAGGTGGAAGCAGACTAAACACACATCTAAAGAAAAATGGATAAATAAAATTTGTATGTGCATACAATAGGATACTAGTTGTCTTAAAAGAAGAAAATTCTATCATGCTATCTCAACAAGGATAAACCTTAAGGGCATTAATAAAGTACAATAAACCAGTCACAAAAAGAAATATTGCTGGAGTTCACTTATGTTGAGGTATTTAAGTAGTCACATTCTAAAAAGCAGAAAGTGGAATAGTGGTTGTCAGAGACTAGGAAGAGTGGAAACGAAGAGTTCCTGTTCGATGGGTCTACAGTTATAGTTTTACACGATGAAAAAGCACTAGACATTTGTTGTACAGCAGAGTGTATGTAGCTAACACCACTACACTGTACACACATAAAAAAGAGTTAATATGGTAAATTTTCTTAGTGTTTTGTTTGCCACAATAAAACATTGTTGAGATTCTAAGGCTCCAACTGGATATGTTTTGCATAATTTGAGCATTTAAATGGAAAAGCTAATAAATAATAACAGGGAGATCATGAGTCAATATGGACCACTGAAAAAGAATTTTTCTTTGCAAAATAACATCAGCTAAGAAACATAGAAAGAATGATAGGATTTTGAGATGAAACTTTATAACTTATGATGTAATGAATTATTCATTAAGATGATGAAATTCTTGAGTGAAATGTTGCTGAAAACAGAATTTTTACATGGACTCAAGGTATTGCCCCATAAATGACTTAAAATTTCAGAAAGGAGCACATATTTTACAATGGAGAAATTTGGCATTCAACAACTTGACCAAATGGCAATTGGACATCTGGCCATTATGTGATATAATAAAAATTGCATAACATCACATGGAATCCTTGCCAAAATATTTAACCTTAATCTAATCATAAGGAATCAATCATATAAACTTAGATTATGAGTCAATCTACATGACTCTTGGTCTGAATTCTTCAAAAATCTAATATCAAGAAAAAAATGAATAGGCAGGAGACTGTTCTAGATGGAAAGAGAACTAATGGCCAAATGCAAGACATAAATCTTGCTTGGATCCTATAATTTAAAAAAGGAATTAGTTATAAAAGAAATTTTAGGGACTAGCAGAGAAATGTGAATATGAGCTGTCCACATTTTGGTATTTTTTTGAATGACTGTTAACTTTTTTACATGTAATTGTGGTTTATAAAAGAATCTTTCTTCTTAGAAGTTACATGCTAAGTGTTCGGGGTAAAGTGCCATGAGGTTTGTAATTCACTTTCAAATGGGTTGGCAAATAATTTGTGCATATGGAGCGAGAGAGAGAGATATGTAGATGTGGCCCAATCATAAAATAACATGAGTCTACGTGAGTGATATACAAGTGTTCAACTTTTTCAAATTTTCAATTTGAAAAATGGGGGGAAATAATGAAGCATCAGTTTCTATTACCATTTCTTTGCAGAAATAAAGAAGGGAAATATATTGTGCATGAGCCAATTTCTCAAATATACCATTTATTCATTTCTTCACCCAATTTCACTCCCACTGTAGCTACCACTTTTCCATGTCATTGTTTCTGTCCTCTCAGACTGGCTCCTTCTTTCATTCCATCTATCAAGCACTCACCAAAACAGGCGCACGTGAGCACACACACGCATGCACACCTGTTGCACACAGGCACACCCCTAAATACCCATTCTTTGTAAAATGTATCCAGATTTTCCCTATACAAAACCAAGGCTAGGTGATTTTCCCAACAGCTACAATATAACAGGACATTATGTATTTCTTGGAAGAGAATTAAAGAAAATGCTCAAGTCATCCCTACCAACAAAGACCAACACAAATTCACAGGCAAGATAAGGTTCCTGCTTTCTCACTCCATGCAACCCCAAACCTTTGGGGGCTCTACTGGAGAATCTATGAAAAATACTTGAGGAGCAGTTTGAGGTTAAGGTTGAATTTGAAATCCTGCCAACCCCCGAACAACGAAACTAGAAATTGTAGTTTTAAAGTCTGCCCCCATAGTACAACAAACAACCAATTAAAAAAGCATGACAGACCCAAGGAAAATCCAAATACACAATATTAAACCCAACAAGTTCAAGTCACCCCTTTGACAAAATGGCAAACAACAGAATGATCTACACTCAGGCACAACCTTTCAAACTGCCAACCTTGAATCATATCTAGGTTGGGAAAGGTTTAAACAGCCTCATGCCGAGCAGAACATAAAGATTAGGAAGCTCTGTGTAGTCTAAAGATGCTAAGAAAATTCCTGACTTTGGAGTCAGACATTTAGTGATAAAGTAGACCAAGTTTATCACAAGCCTAGTTTGCTGGGCTCTTTTGTTCCAAATAATGGTCCATAGTTCTAGAGCATAGAAGGTGACGAGTTTCACATGACATTTGTTTTATTGACTTTGAGGCATCCCTGTTTATAGGCATGACACCCAGAGGGTCATGTAGAGACTAGGAAATTCTCTTCTGTTGATTTCCTTTTACTATACGTGACACAATGCTAGACTTCCCAGAAAGCTACCTCACTCTTCTAGGGAAAGAATGAGTGATGAATACCAATTTTCCTTCCATAAACTCAAATCTGCTAATTTCCTGAGTCAAAACCTTCATATGAAGTACAATGTATTCAACACTGTGGGCATCTCTTTACCTTTCTCATAAATTCGCAATTTATGAGATGTGAAAGATACGTCGTGAAAGAGACGATGTGAAAGATAGGTTGTGAAGAGCAAATCCTGGCTGATTGAAAGACTATTATCGCTTTGCATTTTCAGTATTTACATTTGCTTATACTGTTCAAAGGTTATGTCTATGTGGTTGAAGAAGCATTTATGGACCAGGTGAATCAGTTGCCACGCAACCAGCACAACACAACCACAACAGAGCAAACCAGCAATAAGTTTAAGCAGATATTCCATGTGCACATAAAACCTTCCAAACCAAAAAAAAAAAAAAAAAAAAAAATGAAAAATTATCTTATGGAAAAATAAAATATTCCTGGGGAAAAAATCATGATGCCTTTATCATATTAATAATCAGAATCATGACTTACAAAATTGCTAGGAAGTAGTTGTTGCTATTGGCAGAAAGGAAAACTTGACCCTTGAATTCCTTCCAAAAATATGATAATTATTTATGTATTTATTCTTATAGAACTGGGAAGTGAACCTAGGGCTTCTTTCAAATGAGGCAAGCACTTCACCACTTCACCACTCAGCTACACCATGAGCCCAATATGCTTCTTTTAAAGCAGTGTTTGTATGAAACAAAATTAGCTGGAGAACTGTAATTATTAATTCAATGTGTCCCCCCTGAAAAATTTTTTCCAATTCTCTAAATTATTTACAGAAATGAATTGAAGAAAATTACCCTTGAAATGAAAGTCGTTGTGTTTTTAGAGATGCAAAAGACATGATTCTTTATTTTAGAACACAGAATGTTGTATTTGAAATCGTGTTTGATTACAGAGCAGCAATTAGCAAAACATGTTTGAAAGAGTGCAAAAACATTACAGGTTACAAGAAAGGCTGTTTCAATTGTCCTAATTTTTAACTAATGAACTTTTAAAACATTTATTCATGACCTCAACTGCTTTGGGATGGATTGCTTCTTAAGTCAGAGGGCAATAAACGTTTGAAAGGCTGCAGTTTATTACACGAGAGCTTCATATATAAGGAACAAAATGTCTCAAGAGATGTTATAATAAAAAAGTGCTTTTTCTGTGGCCACATATGAAAAGGATTCTGGGTTCTTGGCAGCAGGAGTCCTGAGAGACAATTATTTTACAGTGTGGCATGGAGCTCTAGGAAGGGTTTGGCCATAAAACGGTTCTTTGTGGAGCCTCTTCAGAGACTAGTGTTCTGAAGGCACACACTTTGGAAGTTTTCTGCTCAGATACTATAGGCTTCTAATGGCAGATAAAACCTGGGGTGGGGATACGATGTTGTATTAGCATTCTGGGGCTGCCATCACAGAGCACTACAAACCGAGTACCTTAAACAACACAAGTTTACTCTCTAACAACTCTAGAGGACAGAAGTTTGAGATGGAGGTGTCAGCAGAGCCCTGCTCCCTCTGAAGGCACCAGGGAAGGATCTGTTTCAGGCCTCCCTCCTAGCTTCTAGAAGCTGCTTGGCTTATGGCCACGTAACTCCAGACTTTCCGAGGAGTTCTCCCTGCAAGCGTGCCTCTGTCCAAATTTCTCCCTTTTTATAAAAACACCACACTCGAGTATGACCTCAACTAATTACATCTGCAACAATCCTGTTTCCAAAGAAGGTCACAACCTGAGACCCGGGAGCTGGGACTTTAACATATGAACTTGGAGGAACACAATTCAACTTGTAACAGATGAGGTAAGGTCATGCAGGGGTGTAAGGAAGACACAGCCACTCTAAGCCTCAGGATGACAACACATGATGTGTGACAAAAGTTGGATGGTGGGTCACAACTAACCTGTTCCTAACCATAGCTCACAGGCCTGAGTTTGCACATAAGTGTTACCAGGGGCAAGAAGGCTGGGATGAGGAAGTACATGCTTATGTCAGCTTTGTTTAGTCAGGCCTGAGTGACAGCACTGCTGGTCATGAGTTCAGTGTTAATGAATCAATAATATATATTAAATTAGGTGTCTGAACAGAAATACACATAAAACAGGGTTATGTATTAATAGGTTGGTGAAAATTATGCATATGGAATCTCCCAGGACCCTAAACCTTCACGTCCCCCTGGAACAATAAATAGTTCATTGCTGATTTAGTGTTCATAGTGGCCTTACATAAAGGACTACCATAAGAATCAACTCTAATGCTTTAAAGCCAGTTTTACTCTCCACATTTCACTTATCACAAGCAGTCCTACAGTTAATTTGCACTTCAGTTTACCATTTTCAAATTTTGAAATGGAAAAGCAATCACTGTCACACAAAAGCAACAGTGGTGGTCCTTTGTGGTAGCCATAATATATTCTAGTAAACTGCACATCAGATATCCTGATGTGTATTTTTTATGTCTCTACGTAACACTAGCTACTTCCCCTTTCTGACTGACCACAGAATTCTCTCATGATGTATTTTAACATTGGAAATACTCAGTTTAGATCTTTATCATGTATATTGACTTGTGCTATGGTCCAATAATTTAAAAGAGACTCTACATCTCTAGAGATCTACTATACATTCCATATCAATTTTATACCCTCAGTATTGCCTGACTCAGATCTCTGTGCACAGTACATGCTCACCAGAAATTTGTTGAAGGAAATAAATTATTCACTACTCTCTAAAGAGAAATATCAAACAATCATAACTAGCAAAGTTATCCAGAATTCTTAACAGAAAATAAATAAGACTGAATCCGCTCCCCAAGCCATCTCTGACCGTAAGACAGGAATAAAAGACACATCAATGTGATTACTGTCCACCACTGAAACTTCTATCAGCACTTGGCTTCTGCACCTGCCTGCTCTCTTCCCAGTCCTTCTGATGGCTTTTTCTAGAATTCCTTGCCTCTTGCCTCCCCATAAACATTGGCAAGCTCCAAGGGACTATGCTCAGTCTGATTTACTTTTTCTAAATTATCTCCCTAGACAATATTCACACACTTCAGTGGACACTCTAGAGTAGATTATGATTGAGTAGACACCCCCACTCAGACTTCTTTTCTAAGCCCAGAGATCAATGTACAACTTTTGCTCATCCATAGTTAAACCTGATACCATCCCTAAACACAGCACTTTCCTCTGTATTCTACATTTTGGAGAGAAGCATGATGATCTAACCCACCCAATTTTGTTTCATTTCTTTCCTTCGTTCCCCAGATCCATGTCTTGCCATGTCTTGATAACTCCATCTCTCCACACCTTCCCCACTTCCCTTCCTCTTTGTGGTTATTAATGCTGATCAAGTTCATGCCTTTGGTGTCTTTGTCTGGTCCATTATGACAATCTCCTTCAACCACTGGATTTTCTGCCTCATTCTCTTGCCATCCCAAATAACTTTTCAAAATTACAACAGTGTCAAATGTCCCTCATGTGCTCCTTCAAATCTACTCTTTACTCTTTCCACACTTGCCTGTTCTCCTGAAGGCTGGACTATGTGGAAGACATCAACAAGAGTATTTGTCCTCTAGCTTCCACTGAACACGACCACTGGGCAATGTGGTCACACTCAGGTTGGGCAGAGAGGGCATCAGACTAATGATACCCACTGATGTTTTTGATCCTATCAGGTAATCACTCCCCATTTTCTCATTTAGAGATATGGATGGTGAAACCCTGCTCCTGGCTCCAATTTCAAATCCTAAAGGCTGTATTTCTTTCAATTTCTATATATTTTGTCAACATTTTTTGCAGAACCCCTTTATTAAACTTTTCTCAAATTATCTTATTTGAATGTTCCTCTGTTAATTATATTCTGTCTTAAACCAATATATCACTGATATTTAAGGGATCCATGTACTAAAAAACTTATATTTTTGTGTGCTCATGAGAAATAGTTGCTCTTTTCTTTCTGCCTACCTTTTTTTCTTCCTTTTTTGACATATTATGAATTGCATCAAAGAATAGCCCTCTGTGTAACCAAAGTTTCCAACATTAAGGGTGCTGGGTACAATACACAATTGCAAAAGTCACACTGTCCCCGATCAAACAACAACTTCTATGCTATGATGTAGTATCGAAAACAATATTGAGAGTCAAATATGGATGACAGAACTAAAATAAAGACTTAATACATAGTTCTTGGTAACAGAAAAAGTCTGAGACAAACATAAATTTTGGAATGACATCTCAGTTTCAGTAGAGAGCACTGAGGACATGGGTAAAGATCACAGACTAAAACAAGGCAGAATGTTCTTCTATGCTCTGATTCATAACCTTCTGAACTTAGAAAGGAAGTTGAGAAATTCCCCCAAGAGAACCGAGGAACTTCTCCCTTGGTTGCTTTGTGCTGAGAATGTTAAGTAAATATTGCTCAAAGCTTTCCCCATTGCTAACATGCAAATTTTTTCTAACCCTCTGGGTCAACAGTCAAATTTGTGGTATAATTATCAGCAACTACCAATAATATTAGCCCTTGAGCATATAGTGTCTATATGAGGCACAAGTTAAACCCAGGTCAAGTTGAGCAAGTGGAATAAGGTTCAGTACACTGTTATTTATTTATTATCCATTTTTACAAATGCTTACATTCTTGGATGCAAATAGTGAAATTTGAGAAGAGCTCTTCTATACCAAATGACAAAAGCAACGACTTAAGAGGCAATTGATAGTGTGAAGACAGATATACCAAACTTGGAAGACAAAAAAAAAGCAAAGGGAAGAGAAACAGCCCACCAAGCAGGTGTTTGGGCTATGAGATGGAAATATAATTGGACATTTCAGAACCATAAGAGTATTAACAAACTTCACTTTTTGTCAAACATTTATACCTTCATTCACCTAACTGAGAAGAGCACTACTTCAAAGAAAACGGCACATGCATCCACATACATCTGGTGCTTAGGTGGATACCTGGCTCTTCGACCACACCTGCATACAGAGGAAATCCTCAATATGACATGAAGGATAGCGAGACCAAAAGTGTGAGCAAAGTACTGTGAGCATCAAGGCTCATCTAGAATTTCCCTTGAATCAGGCCTTTTAAAATGGGGGTGATGCATCCAAGACTCTGTGGGAAGAGTGAGCACATCAGGGCCAGACCAAGGCACCATGGAAGGAAATACATGCAAAATGGGTCTCCCTCATTCTACCAATCCAGGCTGTTGCCATCTCTAATTTAGTGGAACTCTTTCTTGCCTTTCTGTGCATTTCTCTTCCCACAATTTCCACAGTTTCCACAACCCACAGACCTTCCTTACTCCCCACCCAGGCCACTGCTGAGAGAACACATGATTCGATTTAAAGCAAACTCAGATGCTGAAATTAGAGGTGGCCTGTCCCAGAAGGCCATTACTACCATTGTTTGATAAACTTTTAAACTTGAAGGGAATGCTTCTTTAGGAAACAGCAAGAAGATAAACACGATACTCAGGAATGTAGGTCATTTCTTTGTAGGCAGTGGAAATTCAATTCATTGTTATTTGGTAGTTGTAGTCATTTCTGAGTTGAATTTAAAGTGCATTGCTCAGAAATCTGGATTATATCTTCTCCTTGTAAATACATGAAGCTTCACCTAAGAAGAGACTCATTTGTTTATAGAAAGAAATAAGTGTATTTTAGTTGGAAAGTATAATAAAATTTGTTTTGCAAACCCCAGTTGTATTCATTATCAAATTTTTTTGAAAGCTATTTTTATGTTGCATTTTAAATTCATACATCATGGATCTAAACAATCCTCCCTTGTTTTCTCTAGAGTGACTCACTCTCTACACAGCTAAGAGTAAGGATTTCTGCATGGGCTTACAACTTTCATTGGAAGAGAAGTCACTTCCATGTTTAAGTTGAAAGAACATAAACACAAACTGTTTGGTTACTTATTTTTCCCCTAATCCACAAAAGTGGCTTTGTTTTATCAGAAAGGAATTCTGCATTCAAGTTTGTGGTCAATTATCCTTGTTTCCCTTAAAATACCATTACTTAGAATTGTGGTTATAAACAAACTAAAACACATCCTTTTCTTCCCCAAAGTTAAAACATAAAAATATTATAGCATCTTTAGAAGAAAATGCACTTTCTGTGAGCAGTAACTTGTGTTCATTGCCAAAACAAATTAAATGTTTGCTATATGGCATTAAAAATAGATATAAATATCCTACCTTTGCTATATTATTATTTAGAAAGTTAAAATGACCAGTTTGAATTTCTTCTCCTAGCTTTAGCTCCATTATCTACAATGAGAAATTCTCACAGAGTATTTCCTGTTTTAGTCTAAATCAAGTGCTATATTTTTCACATTGCTTGAACACAAGAAAGGAGGAAAGCTCACACCATCCAAAATAAGTTCACTCCACAGTTCCTTGGGAAATGAGCCCCATGGTATAACTGCTGCATCAAAAAGACCAATTGTAGGCTTGGATTAATGGACACAGCATATTTTAGGTAAATTTAACCAAGTTCACTGTTCCAAAAAGCACAAAATGAAGACAGTACGTTCAGGGCAGAGGACAGAGACACCAGTAACACTGTCTGAAACAGAAATATAAATTTCTGAACCCCCAAATTCACACCAGGATCAAACAAAAGGGAACAAAGTGTCAAAAAAGAACAGTCTTTTCTCTGTCAGAAAGTGTAGCTTTCAGGACTTAACACCCAGCTTCATAAACAGATTTACCTTTTTTAATATGTTGAAATAATTCGCCACATAGGCAATTGCAAATATTTCAGGTGACCACTTCTGATCTTAGTGAACTCCATAATATCAGAATTTTGCAATAAAGTTGTAAGCAGGACACAATACAATACTACACCCTGAGATATGAACACAGTTCTCATCCATGACATTCCACCCAGACTAGCCTGCTCTTTGTTTCATGGCACTAATTTCTGGTATACAATGTCTAGGCGTCATGCTAATCAGATAGTAAAATGAGCAAGAAAGACACCAATGCCAAGTTGTTATGGTGAGAAGAAAGGAAGGTAAGGAGAGAAGGAAAACTGCCTGCTCCCTGTTTACTTGGCCTGCACACACTGAACACATGTTGCTCATTAATTTATCATGAGGAATTCTCCTCACTTGCTTCATGCCCAGTACTGTTCTAAGGAACTGAAGAAAGAACAGCATGCAAACAAAAGACCCTGTTCACATGGAATTGACATTCTACTCTGATCACCTCTGTGTTATCTCAAGGTCATGGAATGTGGAGGAAATGGATTACTGGGAAAGCTGTCATAGTCACAGGAAGTGAACATAGGGTAGATGGGAATATGTTCTGATACAAATTTGAGTCTTTCCCAGGGGCCCACTTGTTAGTTTGTGCTAAAGAATTTATGTACTTCAGAACAGAATTGACCCAAGATCCATAAAACATGATGGAGGAGGGGAGAGTTTAGCAAGTCACTTGAGGCTCAGAGAATATCAGATTTCTTTCTGTAGGATGACACCATTCTTTAAATTATTTTTAGCTAATTATGATCTTCCTGAAGACTCCCTAGAGTCTCCCCTGACTATACTCAGAGGTCAAAAGCAATGAGTGTGACTGAAGTTGGTGGTGGTAGAAGACATCAAGATGTGAACAGTGGATAGCTCATCTCCAAAATCCCTTCAAACTTATTTTTCAAGAGCACTATGCAGGCTAAATTTGTCCCACACACTACCAAATTCAAACCTCAACCACAGTACTATAAGAATCTATACTTCTAAAATTATAAAAACAGTAATAATCATCATTTGTTATTGACCATAGGGGTATTTTTACTGTATACCTCTTCTTTTTACTACCCAGAATCCAGTCACCCTTCCTATCATAATCATAACTCATCTTTCCTAAATGAATAGCAACCAATCCACCTCTATTTTTCTGACCACATGCATTAAATGGACCAGGAAGAGATAGAGCATTTGGACATAAGGCAAAGCATTGTAATTCCCCAGGAAAGTTGATGATTGGTTTTGTAACAAGCACATAAACCAAGCAAATCTAATGAATCTAAGATGAAATGAATTCTTCATGTTATTTGTGGCAAACGATTTTTGCTTTTCACATTTGATGTCAAAATGACACATTCTAAGACTGAAGCTCTTCCCATCAACTTTGGACCATGAAGCCTGTTTGAATGAACAGTATCAGAGTTTATCAATCTGTGTTGCCAGGGTAACCTCACATGTCTGTGGCACTATTTACTAAACACCAAAGAGACGGTCTAGATCAGTGACTCAAATTTTTCTACCTACAGAGAAGAATAAATTCTTAATCTCAGAAGGCAGAGCAGTGCATCCCCAAATAGCTCATTATCAGCGGAAATTTTTTTCAACTTGGTTTGTTGCAAATATAGGCACTTTCCATTTTTTATAATGGTGATTTTAATATAAAAATCATCTGCAAGTAAAAACTGATGTTCCAGGGAGATGAGTGTTGGACATATTTATTTTCCAGCTTTACCAAACCCTGAGCACCTTGCTCTTGTCCTGGGATATTAAGAGACATGAGTCAAGACTGTTCATGAACAAATACCCACCATTTAACGGCTATTAATTTACATTTCTGAACACTTGACTTTAAAGATGTTCACTTAAGAATTTAGAAACAAAGAAATAATTTTATAGAACTTTCATATAATTCAAACTAATAAAATATCACCCCATAAAAGGGTCCCTTGAGAATACTGCTGGGTTTCCTTCTTCCTCTTTCTTCTTCTTCCCATCACTGCCATTCACAAACACTACCACTTACTTCCCTCTCTCTATTTGGCCATTCAAATTGTAGGATGAATTTATAGATTGCAACCTACGTAACATAAATAAGCAAACTTACCTGTCCTCATCCAAGATAAATGTATGTATTAAGTGTTTAAGGAGAATGTCTTAGGCCTTTACAAGTTAACAGACTGTTTTACCAACCTCGTTCCAAGCAAAAGAGTTTTAAAAGTCCGAGTGGGTTTAAAACAAGTTCTTAACACCCCCAGGGTTTTATTTCAAAGTCTCCACCTCTGAGGATGCAGATTGTCCTGCCGTTTGAGGCGAAGTGCCATGCAAGAACCTGAGGACATTCTGCTCACTTGAGGAGCAATTGTGGAAACAACATGTTATAGAGACACTGAAAATCAATCCTGGATTTTCCAATGTAATGTACATTTGCCGAACACTCAGCTCTCCCCAGGCAGAAGTCAGAATGTTTATAATGTTCAGCCTTACTGTTTGTAAATGGAACACTGAGCTCAGAATTCATAATCACTGATTAAGCTCCTGTTTTTTACCCAACACTGGGGGAAAAAATCCTAGTGGGTTCTCTCATACCGAACCAAAAACACATGTTATGTTGTGTGTAATAAATTCCCTAACAGTGCACTTCTTTTGAAGGGAAGGATGAGGGACGTAACAGAATATTTTGAGCTAAAATCTAAAAGACTGTCTAGTTGGCATATAAAGTAAAAACTGAGAAAAAATGCACACAATTACAATACCATATGTATCCCCTGTGTTAGCGTCACAGTGTGCTAAAGCTGGAAGCTAGAAGTACTTTGGAGGTTACCTGATCTAATTCCCTTTTTACAAAAAAGAAAACTGGAAACCAGCAGAACAAAGTGACTTTTTCAAATGGCAATTCTCCTGATTTCTAGTGCAGTTTACTTTACTGCATAAAGAATGCATAGAACATACTTTGAAATCAACTACTCATCAGGGCCATACAACACTCAGAATATGTCACATCATTTTGAACACAGAAGAGTTCTTTTTCTTGCTATCTTCACTACTGTGGTCCTAGGTGGTTGGCCCTTACATTCATTGGGAACTTTGCTTGATGGAATTCCCTTACCCACCTTCTCTTGCCCGTGAATGAATGCCTTTGGCTAAGCCAGAAAGCTCTGAAAACATGTTAGTAAGTCTGACTTTGCTGAGTCAGGAAGAGAGAGATCAGTTAGGAGTTAGGAGGAATAGCAGTGGGTCAGAGTATGATAGTTAGGGGACGCCATCCATGGCCAGAAAATAAAACCAGGCTTAGTCGAACTATCAGACAAGGAAACCTGGCTCTCAGGACCTGACAATTATGAGACATTGTTCCAGATCGCCTGGAGTGTATGGTTTTGGTGCATCGGTGTAATGGCTCACCGCAGGAATTTGCATGCCCTGGAGGTGCCAAAGACTGGCTAGAGTTAAATGCCTTGCTTAGTTCCACCCCATCCTGTTTCTCACCGAAGAAGCTCCTACTGGTCCCCCTTCCATCTGTAAGGCTATAAATAAAGAAAAGGTGGGCTCTTCCATTTTGTTAGAGCCAGACCCTTATGAATGGCTCAACCCGTCCAACCGCTATTCTAAGGATAATTCTGTCTCCCGTTTTTCTTGATGATAAATAAATTTCTCAGCAACTAGTTCACAGCCAGTCCATCCCTCCAACAGGAACCCTTTTCCTCGCCAATGGCAATAGATAATCACATTTCCTAGTTTCTATATTTGACACTGTGGCATCTTAAGGCCTTGCATACCTGGAGAAACTGCACCTCTGGGGGCTAGACAATACCCAGAGATGGTAAAGGCCTGGCCTGCAAATAAATCTTTCATGTGAAAACCAATTTGTCCAAAATCCACTCTCAGACCACCTCCTGTATGGCCTCTTACATTCTGGGCTACTAGCCATCTGCCCAAGTCAGCCCAGAGACTGGTACCAGACAAGGAAGGACAAACCCAAGATCTCAGGGCCTGATGAAACTACTCATACCACCCAGTCTTGAGCATGTGTGCCCTTCTTGACCACCACTTCCTGCAGAAATTACAATAAAAGCCATTGCCAACATTTCCCCCTTATTATTTCTACCTCCTACCTGGCCCCAGTGCTTCCCTGTGGGGGCAATGATCCCTGTTCTTGGGAACTCTGAATAACAAACTGTCCTTTAAATAATAATCATCTCCTGATCTGTTGGCCTCATCATACCTGAGTAAATAATAAAACCTACATTTTAAAATACAGAAGTCAAAGTCCAAGAAAAGAAAGATTGCCAAAATAAGAGATGGATTTGAAGTAAGCCAGAAACAGCAAGAGATAAGTCACCAGTAGGAATAATGTGGCAAATGTCGTTCTCAGGAAACCCGAGAACCCAGAATTCTGATGGTGGTATGCCTTTGGAGCCCTTCTGCTAATATGAGAGGATTGTCTTAAAGGGGCACACGAGCAATTTCCTTCTGAACTCACTGCTTAATAAATGGCATGTGAGAACTTCAACATTCCTAGACACAGACTCATTGTGTGGCATTCCGATGACCAGCAACCGAGTCCTAGTCTGTAGTAGAATGTTAAAATAGCCTCTTAGTCATCCCCTGTTTTTTTTCTTTTTCCCTTTATAAATCACTTTTCCAGCCTAAGTCACAGCTTGCATATTCATAAAAATATTCCATAGTTCCTCATATTAAATACTGAATCCTCATCATTATCGGAACTCTCCAAAGTGTCTCCAACCCAATCCTTACCTCCACTTTTCCACTATATTCTCTATGATCTGGCTAAATTAAACTACCCATTGTTCCCTGCATGCTTTTCCCCTGCACTGAAGTACCATAAAGTGTGTGTTACCCGTACCTGATGTTAGTTGGGGCCACAAACATGTATGGCTATGAAGTTAGCTCCCAACAAGAATGGTGTGATCTTCGAACTCTATATTCTTCCTTCTTCTCACAATGAGGAAGAATCAATAAAATACATATTAAAGGATCACAAAACAAGATAAATTAGATAATTACATACAAAGATCTCAGTACAATTGTGGGGTGAATTAGCATTAGTTAATAGCTATTATGTCATTATGTTAAAAAAGTGGGTTAGAATTTTTGAAGCAATATGCTCTGTATTATTTGATACTCATGGAACTCTGATGTATGATTACTGACATTTTTCCAAATGAAAATAAAAATTCAGACTCAAGAGAAGTGACTTATCCAAGATCATAGAATCAGATAAGAATCAAAAAAGTTCTTTGTTGTGTTTTACTCTTTTCTTTAGCACAGTATAACTGCCATGATCCCATTTTTAATGAAAGAACTGTTAGTCATTTATCTTTTATTCTTACAGTACCTACCTAAGAATCAAATGGAAACTTTCAAAAAATAACTTTTTGAGTATTTGCATATGTGCGTATTAATTTTTACAGAAACTATGTCATTGAAATATAACAACAGATCTGCAAGTTATATATTATTCTACCCATTTGCAGGTGAGGAAATGGAGAGTCACAGAGACTGAGTTGCTTATATCAGACAGGTGGTGGTTGGCAGCACTATACACACACCCATCGAAAACAAAGGCTGAGGTGACAACTTGCAAGAGGAATGCTACTCATTTTCATTGAATCAAACTTAAATTGACATCTGAAAAACATCTACCTCACTCTGGTATAGGGTGCAAAATAATGAAATTTTCTGGAAAACCTGTGTGTGTGTGTGTGTGTGTGTGTGTGTGTGTGGAGTCTGTATATTTCAATAAGAATTCTTTCTTTCAGCTACATCAGAAATCTGTTTAAGCTGAACACATGGCTACTCCAGGAGCATAAAGATAATGTTTCCAGACTCTTGTCATCTAGCTTTGACCTGTTAGAAAGTTACGACTAAGGGAATATTAGGAGATGTTATGTAAATAACTTATAAGATATAGTTTACTGCACAGAATATAGTTGTGATGACTAGGAGTACAATATAAAGCAGGAAAATGAGAATTATTCCCTAGGAATGGCATTGTAGAAATTTCAAAGTAGCCTGAGTCCCAGACTACTACTGAGTCACCATATAAACCCTGAACATTCTAAATGCTAACTTTTACAGGAGAAAATAATGCCTATGTAAACTACTGTTATTTTGGTTCTGTACTACATACTACCAGACACATTGTAATGATTCTTACTTCTTAATTATTTACTGATGAGCAAGGGAAGGAGAAAAGAAAGGGAGGAAGGGAGGAAAGAGGGAGGTAGAGAAAAAGAAGAAAGAATTGAAATAAATTTTGAGTGACATATGGGTTAAGTATTAATTATGGAATCTCAGAGTTGAGAAGGATATTAACAGTAAACCAATCTATCCACAGAGGCAGTCCTCAGATCTGCTCTTCAAAATTAGCAAATTCAGGCCACGGGAAAACTATAAACAGATGTACTGAATTAGAAGTCTCTAAAATAAAGTGTGAAGTTTAATAATTGGCAGAGCCACATGATGTAGCTTCGTTCTCATTCCTTGGGTTGAATATGTGCAGGGCAGTGACATCTGTCTAAAATGTGCTAGCTCTATATGAAATGATACAGAAGGGACAGAGCTGCTGAAGTCGTTGTGGACGACTGATGGAGGATATTGATTAAAAGATCTAACTCGGAATACTTTGCCTCAACTCCTAGAGTCTTCAAGAAGTGTTGCTGTTTTTTGTTTTTTTATTTTTCCACATAGCCCTGACTGCGACATCTTTGATGACTCGCTTCATGGGAGATAGGACCAAATCACATGTGACTCATTATGGTTTTTAAAATTAGTGTGTTATAAGAACTGCATTTACATGGTCATGCAGACAAATTGAGAGTGAGGTCATTGCTGCTGTACGGAGCAAAGATGTGGTTTATTCGCATGTTCACGCCAACTGTTCAAAAGGAAAACAGGAAAATCAAAGATGCTGACAAACAGAGAATGCTTTGGGTAGTGAAAGGGTCAACACTGTGATCCTCAGCAATGTTACACAGCATCTTTCCAGAAGCCTGAGAATGTGCAATACTCAGGCATTAGGCAGAGCTTCCAGGAACAATAAGACACATTACTTCCATCTGTTCCTTAAAGGGTGGAGTTGAGTATGAGGAAAATAAGCTCACCCTTGAGCAATCAGTCTTCCTGGTTCACTGCTGAATTGACGTATCTCCTCACCCTGACCTAAGCAAGGTCTGTTCTCCATCTTCCTGAAAATATCTCTAAAAGTTGATCAAGATTGACCAGCTTAAAGTATTCCCCAAAACCCATTGAGAATCCAAGTCTCTTCATCTAACATAATTACTCTTGCAAGCATTTGACATTTTTCTTTTCTTTTTTCCTAAGATGTGATTATGATGCTCCACTGAAGTTGAAATATACTGTTAAGAAATGCATTATTGCAAGCAAAATAAGGACTAATTAGAAGTGTTTATATGATTTGTGTTCTTTATTTGTTATATACTTATAAACAATGTTGTTACTGGACATCCAAACAATATCAATCCTTCTTAATCTCCTCCAAATAATAGAAGAATAAGGAACACTTCCAAATTTTAAGAAGCCACATTACATGATACCAATGGCATATAAAGACACCACAAGAATCTACAGGCAAATAGCTATAATCAACATGTATGCAAAAATTCTCAATCAAATACTAGCAAATCAAATTCAACAGCATATTAAAAGGACTATAAAACACAATCAAGTGGGATTTACCCCTCCAAGAGTGGCTCAACATATGCAAATTAATCAATATTATAAATCCCATTAGCAGAATTAAGAACCCTAAATGATCTTAATAGATTTCCAAAAAGCATTTAACAAATGTCAACATCAATTCATGATTTTTTTAAAAAATCTCTCAACAAAATAGGTATAAATGGAAATTTTCTCAACACAATAAAGTCCATACATGAAAAGGCTACAGCTAACAACATCATCATGGGAGAGGAAACAAAAGCTTTTCCTCTAAGATCTAACAAAGGTAAAAATATCTACTCTCACCACTTTTCTACAGCACAAGACTAGAAGTCCTAGCCAGAGCAATTAGACCAGAGGAAAAAATCAAAGGAACTGACAAATTGTCCCTATGTGCAGATGATAATGATCTTCTTTTGCGGGGAGGGTACCAGGAATTGACTCAGGGGCACTCAACCACTGAGCCACATCCCCAGACCTATTTTGTATTTTATTTAGAGACAGGGTCTCACTGAATTGCTTAGCACCTCACTTTTGCTGAGGCTGACTTTGAACTCGAGATCCTACTGCCTCAGCCTCCCAAGCTGCTGGGATTACAGGCATGTGCCACCATGCCTGGCTGATACGATTTTTTTTTTGTAAGAAAAATGTTTTTCTTTTCTTTTTTTCTTTTTTTTGGTATGATGCTTGTCAACACTTATAAAGACTGCTTGGCATTATTAATGTACCCTACAAAGTCACTATGCAACTTAATTTTAGCATTAATTTAAACATTACAATAAAACTTAAAACCACCTACTTTTCCATCTTTTTTCTCTTTATCAAAGAGAGAAAAAGAGCTGGGCATGGTGGCACATGCCTGTAATTCCAATGGCTCCGGAGGCTGAGGCAGGAGGATTGGGAGTTCAAAGCCAGCCTCAGCAAAAAGGAGGCACTTAAGCAACTCAGTGAGACCCTGTCTCTAAATAAAATACAAAATAGGGTTGGAGATGTGGCTCAGCGGTCAAGTGCCCCTGAATTCAATTCCCGGTACCAAAAAAAGAAAGAAAGAAGAAAGATTATATCATTCTGAGAATAAAAAATTATTTGAAATTAACAATAAATTTAAATTTATTATTTTTCTGATTGTTCATCATAGACAACTTGAAATCTATGGAGAAACAATTATAAGCAATATCTCTGCATTTCTTTTCCAGGTGTTTTCCCCATACAAGTATGCATGTGCACACAGATATATACATGTACAGTGATCTTTTTAAAAACAATATTCAGATGATACATTTTCTATACCATAATCTAACCATTATACCCACAATATAGCATAAGCATATAACCATGTCATCAAATGATCTTAAAAAGAAAAGATTTTATTAGCTATATTTCATTCTTTATGGCTATGATATTAGCTATGAATTCTTACTTTTGGTAACTAAATTTAAAATCAAATTTACATAATTAATGAAATAGGATATGCAAATGGGTTAAGAAAACTATTATTAGGAATGAAAGCAAAATCTTACAAATGAATACAAGCTATCAACCAATACACATTTTACTAACCTGACTTCATCCACGGTATGTTATCAGCCATATAAATTAGGTCAGTCTGATTTTCTATTCCTCTGGTGGTGTTGGGATTACAAAGTAGACTAATTACAACCAACCTTCCTTCCTTCCTTCCTTCCTTTCTTCCTTCCTTCCTTCCTTCCTTCCTTCCTCCTTATCTCCCTCCCTCCTCCCTCCCTTTGATACAATCTTATATATAGAAAATCCTAAAGATTCTACCAAAACCTCTTGGAACTAACAAATAAATTTAATTTGATTGCAGAACATAAAGCCAACACACAAAATCTGTAGCATTTCTGTATGTTAATAATAAATAATTCTAGAAATTAAAAAATCTCATTTATAATACTAATGAAAAAACATTATATCTAGGAAAATATTTAACCAGTAGTGAAGGAGTGCAAATGAAAAATCATTAATAATATGACTGCATAACCGATGTGATCCTACAGTATGTATAATCAGAAAAATGTGCGATTACACTCCATTTATGTATGATCTCTCAAAATGTATAAATGCATTCTACTATCATGAACAACTAATTAGAACAAAAAGTGTTTAAAAAATTAAAACATCATTAATAAAAATATAAAAGATACAGATAAATGGAAAGATATCCTGTGCTCATGGATTGAAAGAATTAATATTGATATGTCTACGTTACTTCAGTGATCTATAAATTCAATGAAATTCCTATCAAAATCCCAATGGCATCATTCACAGAAATAGAAAAAAATCCAAAAATTTACTTGGAACCATAAAGCCCTGTGAATAGTAACAAAATTGCATAAGGTCATAATCCTTAATATAGATAGGTGGATGAAAGAGAGAGAAATATTTCTTAGGAGTCCTGCTTCTTAGAACTCTAATAAACTAAATTACTTTCCAAATCTTATTATGATGATTTGAGATTTTTCAATGCAAAGTTTTTGTGTTCCTTGTTATTCAGTCATCAGACTTGATATCTGCAATGATATCTGATGCAATGATATCTGCATCAGAGTTATAAATATTCTTTAGCTATTCACAAAGTATAACTCTAAATTCAACTGGTTTCAATATTCACATCAAATTCCTTTAATTCTATATTTCTTAATTCTTTTTTTAAACATTTTTTTAAATTGTAGATGGACATAATACCTTTATTTTATTATTTATGTGGTACTAAGTATCAAACCAGTACCTCACACTTGTGAAGTGAGTACTCTACCATTGATCCACAACCCCAGACCATGTATTTTTCAATTCTTGAAAGGTTAAATTCATTTATCTTTTAATATATGTGGATGGTGAGTTGTTTTGTGCCATACATGTCTGATAATATCTTTCTGCTGAATTTATGTATAAATGGAAACTTAGCTACATGTTAAATCCTTGGCTCAAGGAAAGTGTTTGCTTCCATGGAGAGACTTAACCAGAGGAGTATATTTTCCTCTCATTCTCCTCAACACACTAGTGACCCTCCACTTTCATGACTTCAGTCTGGCTAATATGAAAAAAGTTTATAACCTGACATAAACAACACTTTAATCCTAAAGTAATTCTTCCCAAAAAATTCCCAATCAATGCCAAGTATGAGACTGAACCCAGTACCAGTCAATATTATCTGTGTGTTTTATGGTAACAACAATTTAAATGTGGCACAAATCATGGGAAATAGTTCATGATTTTATTTCTGTTAATAAACAGCTGTGTACATCTGCCTGAATCTTTGTGTTATTTGTAAATAAATTACGTGAAATGATGTCAAAGGAACAAAATGTATAAAATGTCTGTTCATCTTCTTCCAGTGTTTTAAATTGGGTTATTTTCTTGTGACTGAATTGTAAGAGTTTTTTATATATTTCAGATTGAAGTCCTTTATTACACATACGATTTGTTCACTGATAGAAGAGTATGTATCTAATATCCTGCTAAATTAAAAATAAAATTACTTTTGGGGCTGCAATATATTAAATGAATTTATCACTTCTCTTTCCTATATAACCTCCTTCTGTACGAATAAAATTCTATTACTTACATTCAATTGTCATATTTTATTCATAAATTTGATACATGTGTTATGAGGCATAATCAATAGTTAAGTGAGTACTTGTGAACACGTCACCCAATTCGAGATCTGGGACACTGTATCTGCCTGGGTGCCCGTTCTTATTTCCTCTTCCTGCCACCATCTCTTCTCTAATTCTGAATTTTGTGTTTTCTATATCACTTTTTTCTTTTTTATTAGCTTTATCACAATAATTTTATATACACTATAACACATCAGGTTGATTTGATAAGTTTTAACAAAAACTCTCATGATAAGGAACACTTCCATCATGCTCGGAAGGTCTCTCTTGCACTTTGCAGTCAATGTCTTCTCCCAACCCACCTGGCAAATATTGACCTAATTTTCTGTCATATTGTTTAGCCTTTTCTCAAACTTCATATAAATGGAATTTACAATAGATAGCCATTTAAATCTGATTTCTTTCACTCAATAAAGATCTTGAGATTCACCCAAGTTGTTCTGTACCTTCTTATGACTGATTAGTATTCCATTGTATAGGTTTATCATAATGTATCAATTCATCAGTTGATGGAGATTTGGTTTGGGGAGAGCTGTTATGAATGAAGTTGTTATAAGGACTGAATACTACTCTTTGTGCTGGATGTTCTTCATCTCTCTTATGTAAATGCCTAAAAGTAAATAAATGCATATTTAACTTTATAAGAAACTGTCAAACTCTTTTTCAAATATACTATGTTATTTTATCTATTGATTTTTTTAAAATTTTAATTTCATTAAACGTTTGAATCCCAAGGCAATATTCTTAGTTGTTCATGTTTTAGAGTTTTATATAATTTTAGTAATGCAATGCATGCAGTCCTTTCTAACTTTTCAGTTTTGAGTTATAAAGATTATTTTGCTTTATGAATTCATTAGTGCTATCATTTTCACTGATGTATATTTGATTTTGTAAATGCAAATGATTGGCTTTTCCATTCTTTATTTGCCTATTCAGTGTTTTTCAATTGTATTTGTCAGTTATTCTAAATGTTTGTGAAATTTTTTATCAGTGTACCTATCAACACTCAGAGTTAATATATTGAAGTTTTCCCCTTGTGAGATATTTTTGCTTTTTCTTTTCATGTTTAATTTTTATATTTGAGGATATTTTTGTAAAAGCATATAATTAATATTATTTCATTAGGTAGTATCCTTCTGCAAATATTATCAGGCTTTTCCCTCACATTAATGTAGTTATTCAGGCTTCTTTTCATTAGTATTTCCCTGGAAAATCTTTTTCCGTTTTCACCTCAAAATTTCAATTAACTTCTATTTTAGCTGCATTTTTCATTTATAGCATATGACAATGATTTGCACTTTACCTTATCTGAGAGTTAACATCTTTTAACTGCTGCATTTAGACTATTTAGATATATTATGATTAAATAAGTTCTATATTTTATCTTGGTTTCTGCTGCTTTCCTTTTTTATTTCCTTTCTTTTCTCTTTTTACTATTGTAGAGTTAACATATTTTTCATTTTCTCCTGATTTTATTTTGCCCTAAAATCATGTAATTTATTCTTTTTCTTTGTTTCTAAATTATAAGTCTTAAAATTTTACTATGCACATTTATTATGCAATGATCTCTGAAGTTAACATCTTAACCCATCTCATGAAAAACACGAGCACCTTTGAACATTATTAGCTTTTATTAAGGAAAGAATGACAAGGTCAAATATGGACAAAAGCAAAGTCCTAAAGCATTCCCTCAAGGCACAACACAACTTATTATCTGTGGAATATTTGTGAATCTCCCTCAAGAACTGATCTCCCCTTGTCCCCATTCTATTTAGCACAAATATTGCTTCTTTGTGTGTCTTTCAGGTCATACCTGATGCAGGATTCAGCATATAGAAATGTACATTTAGTCTAATGAATTAATTTTTAAGATACATAATTTTATGTTCCTTTGTATTTATGACTTTTCATTTTCTCATATTTAGTGATGATAACCAGCTTTATTAAATATTACTCAGTATGACTGCCAATAAAAGTGAAAATCTTGTGAACTTTCAAAGGAGAATTTTTATATGTCTTCTCTCTCTCTCTCTCTCTCTCTCTCTCTCTCTCTCTCTCTCGCCTTTTAGACGAGACTATTAACTAGTCTTCTGGTCTCTGCCCCTAATTAATTCACTCCAATAGCCCTGAAGATTGAATTCGTCATGAGAAAAGAAGGATTATTGGATCAAAGTAATCTGCATCATAAGAACTTCCATGTGCTTCAGAAGCAAAGGAGGGAAGATGGCCTGAGTAGGGCTGAGCCAAATGAGCTGCAGTTATTCTCATGTTTATTCAGATTATTTTGAAAGAAAGATGACAAACATCATATAATTTTCTTAAACATTTTGATCAAAACTGTTTGCTCAAAATGTTATTTAAATTTGGAAGTATTTTGGTATTTCCATGTTCAAAGACTTTCCTAGTTTCCTTAGGACAGGAATCATGAGCTACAGAACTCTGCCCAACCAGGCAGCCACCAGAGCAAATAGTGGTCACTGGGTAAATCTGTGATCATTATATCTATGAGCCAATGAGCACACATGTTGGTGAAGAAATAAAGTTACAAAAGAATAACTGACTGCAATGGTCTTTTTAGTTAGGTATTTTTGGTGTGTGTGTGTGTAATTTCCTCACTATTATTAGTTTTTAAATTTTGTTATTTAAATTTATCTACAATTACATAAAATATTTTGTTTTAAAAAGAACATCTTTTTCTTGCTTGGCTGTAGTATGTAGTTCAAACTTGTAGATTTGGTCTATAAGAAGTCTATAAAAGCATAAGCCAACATGCATTATTTTTTAGATGCTAGAAATTGAATGGATTACATGACCATATTTTGAAGGAAAAACAAACCAGCAGGAATAGAGAAACAAGAACAGCTCAGAACAAAGAAACAGCTATCCTCATTATGATAAAAGCTGAACTTGACCAATGTGGTGATCAGTGCTTCATATTGGTTATTTTTATTTAGTTCTCATCATCCAATGACCTAGAGAAAACTAAGGTTTTCACAGGGCTAGGGAATTGGCAGAACTAGTATTTGACCCTAGGAAATTTAGAGTTTACCATTATTATACTCTTTGTTTCTCTGTGCTGTAATATAAATAATTTCCTTCACAGGAAATTGTTGATCTATTTAACGACAACATACTTCTACTTCCACATACCCTTAATTCAATAAACATTCATGTATTTTAATATTATCTTTTACAGTTGATTCTTATTTCCAAAAGGGAGTAAGAGAGGGATAAATTTTAGTCCCTGCTTCCTCCTTTCTCTAATACCAGAATATCCCTCTATTCATGTAAGAAAACATGTCTGAAAATAATATATAAAAATACCATCTCTGTCATCTCCACAACTAACATGAATGTCTAGTTTACCCACTCCAGCTTCTTACTAGCAACTCCCATTTCAAATTACCTTACTCAGTTTCTGGAAATAACTGACCCAAATATCTGGTCAAGGTAGTGGCATGTATTTCCCTAAACTATTTTAGATTCCTACATTAAACCAGATATCCATTAAACCCCAAAATTGGAACAGGCCACACTTGATGTCATAGTATGTCTCTTACTTTCACATAAGTTGTCTCCAATTGTTGTAAAAATATTATCAAGTTCATTGCTCATTTTGTCCCTTATAAAAACATCTACATGATAAATTTCTGTCTAATCTCAGGGCCAGATTAAAAACATAAATACACTTGACAAACTGCTAAACTTCCCATTACTGGATATTGAGATATTTATAACTCTCCAGTTACTAGAATAAATCTTTTATTTAGTTCTCATCATCCCATGACCTAACAAGAGAAACCTTAGGCATTGTGGGTCTAAGGAATCGGAGAACTAGGATTTGGCCCTAGGAAACTCAGAGTTTACCTTTATTATTTACCTCTTCGTTTCTCTGTGCTGTAATAGAAATAATTTTGAATTCAGTTTCTTTAGATTTCCCCTACCATTTTTACTTTATTTTAAATAGTTTATATTTGTTAAATAATTTTCATGCCACCCACTTGACAAACAGTCCCTGCAATCCCTATCTGCTGAGCTCTAAATTGACTATCTCTGATCATGGGTCTCGAGCAGCTGTTTAGCATCTCCAGATCATCTGGCTGTACCCATGCCAACCTTGCTCAATAGTTTACATTACTCATCTGTTGTAGCAAGCACTGCTAAATTACTAAGGCAAAAGATTTGTCCCCGATGTACTTTCCAAATCGAGTCATTTACTGGTCTTGACTGATGTCCTTTGCCTGTAGATAATGGCCCCATTCTTTTTTCCTTTTGCATGAAAAACCCTTGGGAAATTGTCTGTCTTCAAGTGTCACCAATTCCTCACAGTCATTCTCTTTATCCCACTTGCACTTGTTGCTCCACTATGACTGCTCTTTTCAAGGTGCCAGTGACTTCCCAGACATTACATACAAAGGTCAGTTCTCATGCCTCATCTTTCTTCAGAAGCATTCAATACAGATCCTTAACCCCCCACAGTCTTCCCTCACCTCCCATGGATACCCGACCTACCCGCTCAGTGCTCCCTCTGTCTCTTTGGTTAACTCCTCTTCTTCCATGAGTAATGGCAGATTCTCCCAGCAATTAGTTCTTAGATCCTCTTCCATCTTCACTTCCTCTTTTGGTGACTGCATTCAGGTTCATAATGACTATTTCCTTGACAGAGCTGTTGGTCATAAGCTACTCCACATATTTCACCAATTCTGTGCTTAAATTTCCTTAAGCTTAAAATCCTTAGTCATTTCTGTGTCCTCTCTCTTACCTTACATTCAATCTCTTAAATGCTATTGGCTCTAATTTCAAAACACATCTGGATTCATCACTTCTCACACCTCCACAGATACCACCTGGATTTAAGCTACTATCATATCTCACTTGGATTAGCAAAATAGCTCCTAAATGGTCTGCTCTGTTCTTTTCCTACCACAGAATGTTTGCAAAAAAAAAGCAATTGGATGGATTCCTTTAACAGAGAAGTAAAATGATGTTATACTTCTGAAAAGCTTTCAGAGGCTCCCAATTCTCCTAGAGAAATAGCCCAGTTCCTTACAGTGGTGTACCATTACCTCTCTGATCTCAACATCTTGCTTACTTCACACTGGACTCTGCTATGTCTCTAGCACTCCATGTATATGCGCCTACTTCAGGGGCTTTGCACAGGTTCTTTGCTGGGAATAGATTAATCCCTGCTTCCTTTAAATTCTTTCCCAGTCCCTCCTTTGTAATACAGGTTATTCTGACCATTCAATTTAATGATAAGTGCTCCCTCACTTCTACCTCTCTGCACTTTCCTTTCTTCTTTCTCTGATCTACTTTAAATTTTTTTCATATAACTTAACACATTCTTATAACTAGAAAATAAATACCAGGAATTCATTGTCCCTGAAGGCAAGAGAGAAGATTTTCAATAAGAAAAGGAATAATTAATTGTGGTGAATGATGTTGAAGTCAGGAAAGAAAAGGACTAAGGAGAGTTCATTGGGCAACTCACATTTAACCTTGTCCAGGGCATTTTGGGTGCAGTGGTGGGTGTGGAAACCAGACTGGAGTGAGAGGTAGAGACAGCAGGAGTGAAGAAACCTAGAGGGAGCAGAGAAGGGCAAGGTCCTGGACAGTCTGTAAAGAGAGCAAAGGTTTTTATCCTAGCTGCTTTGGTAGGTTTAATGTAAAATAAAAAGTACATTAGTATGATGATGGAAAAGATCCAATTAAAAGAAACTAATATTCTCATAGCTAGTCATGTAAGTATACTCTCAATACTTTTTCAGAAATAATTTCATCCAGATATTTTTGACAGTTTTCACACTCCTTTGTAGGTTTTGTTTTTACCTTGGTTAATGGATTGTTGGCTTATCATAGCTAAGTCCAGAACTTTCTTTAGGATTTTTAATACAGAAACTTTTTCTGGACTATTTGAGATTTTTGGACATACTGATTTGTATCCATGTATTGAAATATCTCATTATACCTCATAAATATATAAATTATTATGAGTCAATTAAAAATTTTAAAGAAAGATTTTGGGGGGGTAAAGAAAGGCTTTCTGAATAAATTCTTTTTCTACTTTGCTGTTTGTCAGATCAAACAGTACATTTATGGCACTTTCATTTTTAAAACTATCTTTTATATTTCCCAAATAGGAATAAGAATGTTTTCTGAATTAGCCTAGTAGAGTTTGCTGTAATAAAACATAGGAAAAGAGAGGAATTGAATTTTGACTTGCTTTAACATTTTAATATGGAAAATCTCAGGAACATACATGAAAGAAACTGATTGCAAACATTCTGCATATACGCAAATGTTCTACCACTGAGCTACACACACAGACCATTTGCAAATATTCCATATATAAAAAGAAATTACTTTTACTGTACTAAACTTCTCATATCTTGGTTCCAAAAAATTTCACTTCCTGATCCAAATTCTTAATTTTTTGGTGCACTTTATTTCTTTGGATTCTGTACCTTAGTGTTACTTTTCTGTCCTGGTACAGATCTGGGTTTTTGATGTTCCTTGTCCTAATTCACTAATACTAGATATCTGAATAAGGTGGCCAAATACTAGAAAGTTAGACACTTTGAGAGATGCCATCTCTATTTCTGATTATAAATTTAATTTCCACTAGAGAATTAGGTCCAAGACTAATAACCTAGGGAGCATTCATCTACCAAATATTTACATTTAAGTGAGAAAATACATTCAGAAAATTAAAGACCACTCACATAATTCTAAAGGAAACATAGAGCACCTACAGAAGGGGCCAGATGGATACTAAGAGAAAAATATTCCCTGCCTCTGATCCTGCCAACTTCTCCATGGCATGGAATACAAAGAACACAAGCCTCAAGTCCTGGATCTTTTCCCAGATCTTCTAACAGCTTGCTTTGTACCTTCCAAATGCTTGACCTGTCTGGACTTTAGATTTCCTGTATATATTAGTCAGGAAATGGTTGAATGCAAATAACTTAAATCTACATAAAAATACATTTATTGGAAGACTAAATGAGTACTTCACAGAGTCCAAACAAGTACTGCAGCAAGAACTAAAGAATTAGAACTAGGAAATGAAGGCTGTTGGGAACCAAGACATTTACTTTCCTTTCTTTAAATTTTTTTTCTCTCTGGAGTCATATGTTTCATTGTCATCTCTTTGAATATTCTTTTTTTAATCTGATTGCTCTCTTTTTCCTGTGTGTCTCTCTTCATCATGAATCTACAGGTTTGTCCATCAGCTCATGGCCCCAGATTGTGACCAACCCCACTCAGGTATCCATTATAAGCCCTGTACCCACAACAAAATGACAGAATCTCTCCAAACTCCACTTCAGTTTCAAAGAGAGAAGATATAATGGACTAACTTCTTAACTTAGGTTATGCTTCATAATTCGTTCCAACCAGCTATAACCAAAGAATAGGCCAGGATGCAGTCCTGGGGAATAGAATACACTCAGCAGGAAGCAGGAAGAAGTGTCTCTGAAAAAAGTGTCTCTAAGAAAAGAATACAGGTGGAAAAGGAGTGAATACTTGGAGGTAAAGGTTTGCTTCTCTAGTGTTCTTCTCTAAAATCCTTAAAAATCATGGAAAAATGGAAATCACAGCTGCAAAAGTGAGTGGAAAATACAGCATAGTTAGTTCTTGTAAAATGCTGGATGTAAGTATCAATATTATTTCTTTTGTGGCTTGTATGAATTGCTTTCTGCATTTAATCAAACATTTTGGGTTAATTAACATAAACTTCCTAATAAACAGAGATAAGCTTCTAATAATTGTTTGGTTTATTTCTCTTGCCAAAATAATATTTGGGAAGGTATACTAGTTTTAGTCAATAACTTTTTATTTTTCAGTATGTAATAACCTTTCACCCAAAAGCACATTAAATAGACATGGTATAAGAAGTGACAATTTAATATTATAGTTTTGGATAAAGACTAATCAATTTACTCATTACAAGAGTATCTAGTTAGTGGGTACCTCCTGGGGAAAAATTGAATCACACATTATGTTGGGATGGAACCTAAATATTTGCCTTGGATCATGCATGTGCACTAAGTGAGAAGGCAGACAAGGTCACAGCTTCTTTGACTCTTTGGTCTGTTGCAACATTACATATGTTTCAGAAAGTGCTCATATTTAGCCTTTAATTTTGCTTTAAGTACATCATGCGCAACCATAGAAATGAAAATTTGTACCCTATATGTGTACAATGAATCAAAATGAAGTCTGCAAAAATAGAAAAATAAAAATAAATAGAGTTTTAAAAAGAGGGAAGGGAGAAGGAATAGAATAGGAAGTACAGTAGAATGAGTCATACTTACTTTCTTATGTTCATATATGAAACCCTGAGCTGGGGAAATCACTCTTGATCCTAATGTAGCCAGGGGGTCTTTATGAAAGGAAAACAGGAAGATTTTACTAAAAGAAAAATAAAGCAGTGATATTAAGACTTGACAAGACACCCCTGGCTGTGAAGATGGAGTGTGGGCCATGGGATACAACCAATCTCAAGAAGCTGGAAAGCTCAGGAAATAAATGTTCCCTTTGAAGACTCCAGAGAGAATTCGAACCTGCTGACTCCTTGATGTTAGATTTCAGGACAGTGAGAGAATAGATTTGCCTTGTCCTGAACTACTCAGTAGTTATAGTAACAAAAGAAAACTGGGTCCACAAAAAAGACCACTTAGTGAAGATAATGGCACAGCTCTGTGCCTTCCAGGGAACAATGCCCTCTCAGCCCAAGCCCAACAATGCCTCATTACTTTAGTTTTCTTCTCATCCTTGGGAAAAACAATTAGTTTTGATTACATTGTGTTTTATGTACAGTCTTTATTTACTTTCAAATGATTGTTTGTGTCTTTTATACACTTGTCTTCATTGTTCCCTAGTTTTGTTTAGTCTGTGGTTGAAATGGAATGCAACATCACTTTTCACATTCAAATAAATGGAATATTTTTTCATTTTTCATTTTTTTTCACTCAGCTATAGGGTTTTTACAAAGGGGACAAAATCAATTAAGTGAAAGTTGGGTATATTAAAAATCCATCCACTTGAGAATTCCAAATTTTCATAGTCTATTAATTTATTAAGGCATATTCTAGTATATCTGCTAAAGAATACTCGACATTCTAAACCAATTCTTACTTAAAGGAGTGATTTAAACAGGGTGTAGGTAATGCCTAGGACCACATATGTGGAAAATTGAAAAGAAAGTTAAGCAGTCAGCACCCACAGGAATGTCAGAAAGGACACGCTACCTGTCTATTTTTCAGGTACCACATTTTTAAAATAAATTAAAATTACAAGCTTTTTTTCCCTCAGCTTCACCTATGCCCACAAAATCAACTGATAACTTCTCATTATATAAGAACTTCTCGGTTCCTTCTCTCCAGCCTTGCCTCCATGTGCCTTTGAGGGTAGCCCTTCCCTTTCACTGGGTGTGTAAAACCTCATTTCTAAAAGCCATGTTTCCATATTTCTGTCAGCTCACTCATAAATTTTCTATCTCTGAAGATGACTCTTTTGTTCTTCTTCCTTTTAGCCTTCTTTCCTTTCTCTTTCTTTGTATAGGATTTTTCTCTGGATTATGAAGAACATAGACACAGATTTTCTCTAGAATCTCATGCTTCAGCAACTTGTTCACCATTTCTACATAGGAAAAAAAACAAAAAGATGCACAACTGGGCCCCTACTTGGAATTCCAAGATATCCCTGTGGCCAAAGTGACAGAATTTCTCAATTTGGCAACTTGTGTAAAAACCCATTCTCAAAACTTGGGAGTAAGGTTGTGTTTGGCACTACTCAACAAAGCCACATTGGTTGGAGTAGAGAGAAGCAGTTTGCTCAAGAGTGTAGGTTAGGAAGAAGGTAAAGTTATTTCTGATTTATATAGAAAAAATTATTTGTTTCTTCTGTAAATGAGTGTTAGGACTGTTCCCTTTTATTAGTAAACCCAGGTAAAGTTATGAAAAGTTGAGTAACTTGCTCAAGATCACACAACAAGAAACAGAATAAGTCAAAATTTAAACTAAGAACAAGATCCAAGCAATTAACCATTAGCTAGATAATAAAAAGAATTCCTCTGTGGTATTACAGATAAATTTAGACTCATACAGAGAGTAGGAAATTCACTGTTTACAGAGGATTCAAGATGGCAAATTAGAGGAAGGCTACATTTCCAGGTGCATCCTGGCTAGGGATTTAAGCAGTGGTAGTGCATCTACTCAGCAAGGTGAGCAGAAGAGGAATTCACTGAAATCCAATATCAGACAGTCAGAGTCCTTCAAAGACTCAGATATTCGGGTACACTGAATAAACAACAAGAAAGAATACATTGTAGTCGATCAGTTGTGGAAGCAGCCTGGGTTCCAGTTCATTGCAGAGGGGAGGAGTAACACACAGAGAGAAACACAATGGGCAAGTATAAACAACCATTCTTAATATTAATTCCTCTATATAAGATATTCCTTTTTCTTTATCCTGGACTTTAAAGGCTTTATGAGGAAACTCTTTCAGCATCAAATGCAGGAGACCCCTGATGCCCATGCACATACTATTTATAAGTCGACTAATTTTTCCTGGAAGTCGGTTCTGCACAAGGCTAAGGTGAAAGCATCCAGCCATCTTACACAAATATTTCTCATAATGGTTCATATATGAGATATTCCCCCAATGTTCCTCTTAATGCAGGAATATTCAGAGGTAAAATGATCATTTTATGAGAGCTGTGATCTAAGCAGAGCACCCGAGTTTGAATATGATTGCATAGTAACTGTAGACAGGTTGGGAGTGGCTGGAGAAGGTGGGTCATTGGGGGCATGCTTTGGAAGGGTACATCTTCCCTGTGCCCCACAACCTATGCTTCCTGACCCCACCATGAACTTAGCAGCTTTCTGCTACTGGGTCCCTCCACCATGATGTGCTGCCTCACCTTAGGCCCAGAGCAATGGAGTCAGCTATTTGTGGACTGAGACCTCCGAAATTATGAGCCCCAAACAAAAATTTCCTCCTCTAAGTTGTTCTTGTCAGGTATTTAGGTCCTAGCAATGCAAAAGCTAACTAAAACCCTTTTCTTCCTTGCTAAAGTAAGACAAAAATAAATCATATACTGTATTTTGGCACTAATTTTCAATTACTTTGTTTCTAGTTTAAGTTGTTGGTTCTTCCATTGGAGTCAAATATTATACTTCTTACTGGATTGTACCAAAAGAAGAGAGACAGACAAAAGCAGAGACAGAGGAGAGTGAAAATCCCACATACTACTAATAAATATGTCTTGGTCTCTGACTTGAGAAGATTTAAAGATTCCCTAGAACCTGAACTTCATCCATGCTGTGTGGTGAATGAATTCCATGTGCCTTCAAAAATGTAATTTGTAGAAGTGTTCTTTTTTTATGCCTCAGAATTTACATAAACTCTTATAAATCACAGGGTTTAGAGAAAGGAAAATGTATTAAGTTTCTCCACTTATGTTGGGAATAACCACATACAGTTCTTATTTTAAATATTAACTGCACTAATTGACTTAATAGACTATAATTGCTGGCATGGTTCACTAGAAATATTAACTTGGCACATTGGCTGAGATCATTACACTGTTTCAAAATGGGTGTTGATGAACAAACACTTAGCAATTCTGTGTATTTGACTTACTGAATTTTGTGCTACTTTCCCCCAAAGACTTGAAAACATTTAAAGTGCATTTTATTTTTCTTAAAAAAGAGAAGTATACACTTTATCTACCACATTATTCACTGTCAACAAAGATTATAAGTGAAAGAATTATCTTCTGTCAGGTCCTAAAACCTATTGAGCAAGAAGTTAATACCTGTAGATATTTATGAACCAGATAACTTACGTAGAAAATCCAACTATATAGGATATGAAAGAAAAAAGTGCCATGTGTTACACAGGAGAAGAAGAATTATAAATGTAATTGTAATGCCTTTACTCTTGTGTTTCCAGAAACCATCTATTAGAAATAACCAGATTGGCAAAGAGGGGCATACCAATAATCCAGTTAATCAGGAGGCTGAGGCAGGAGGATCATAAGGTTGGAGGCCAGTCTTGTCAATTTATTGAGATCTGTCTCAAATTTTTAACAAAATGTAAAGGACTGGGGATGAAGCTCAGGAGTAGAGTGCTTCCATAGCCTATGTAAGGTCCTAAGTTCAATTCCCAGTACCACAAAAATAAACAAAATAACAAAAAACAAAAATGTTAGAAAAATCGCAGCCTTCTTCTGTTTCCACAAGTTAATTCAAATAGACAAACTCATTGAAAAATAATTCTGGAAATATTTCTAAAAACATAATTAAAAGAAACATTAATTATTGCTATTCAGATTTAGAATGAAGATCAAAAACTGAGTTTTAACTCACACATCAATCATGTTACATGGAAATTTATTTTTTCCATATATTTGTTGGTGCATTGCAATCATGCATAATGGTGGATTTTTGTTATAGATTTATATGTGTACATGATATAATAATATAATTTGGTCAGTATCATTTCCCAGTATTTCTCCTTTCCTTCCTCCCTTCCCCTGGAACCTTTTCTTTACTTTACTGATCTCTCTTTGATTTTCATGAGAATCCCCCACACATGCATACCTTTCTTTCCCTTTTTCCTCTCTACCTTCCACACATGAAAGAAAACATGCAATATTTTGCTTAACATAACGTTCTCAAGTTCCATCAATTTTCTTGCAAATGACATAATTATAGTCTTCTTTACAGCTGAATAAAATTTGATTGCGTGTGTCTGTATGCCACATTTTCTTTATCCATTCATCTTCTGATGAACTCCTAGACCAGGTCCATAGATTGGCTATTGTGAATTATGCTGCTATAAACATGTGTATGCATGTATCACTATAGCATGTTGTATGCAAGGGCTCTGACCCAGAAAACAGAATTGGGGTTTGGCAGGTGGAAGAAGATGCAAGACCAGTTAGTATAGTAGACATGCTTTATTCAGTGGTGGCCACAGCCAATAGCCAGCCCCCAGCTTCAGCTTCAGGGCCTAGCCAGTTCCATTTTAGTCCCTTCCCGGCCCATTTCCATAGGCCCTTTTTATATGCAGGTTCAAACAAAGAAGGCACACTGCCAACAGTTACATAAGGGGGCACATGCTCACAAGTTAATGTTTATGACCTTGAGTCTATACATTGAATCATAATGTTTCTGGCCTTGTCTAACCATAACATAGCCAGTTCCCAGCCCTGGATACACATTAAAAACATAACATAGCCCACCAGAAGTCACATCAAGAGAGCCTAACTATGGCCATGTTGGTCCTGGCCCAACATATGTTGATTTTAATTCTTTAGGATAAATACCAAGGATTGTATACCTGGGTCATATGGTGGTTCCATGTCTAGTCTTTTGAGGACCCTCCAGAGTGATTTTCATAGTTGTGGTACGATTCTACCAACAGTGTAAAAGTGTTCCTTTTTCTTTACATCCTTTCCAGCATTTACTATTGTTTGTATTCTTGATGGTTACCATTCTAATTGGAGTGAGATGAAGTTTCAGTGTAGTTTCAGTTGAATTTCACTAATTGTTAATGATGTTAATTTTTTTTTCATATATTTGTTAGCCAATTATGTTTCTTCTTTTTAAAAGTAACTGCTCAGTTCATTTTCTCACTTATTAATTGGGATATATGTTTTACAGTGTTAAGCTTTTTCAGTTCTTTATATATTCTGGATATTAATCCTTTGTCAGAGAAATAGCTAGCAAAGACTTCCCTCCTGTTCAATAGGTTCTCTCTTTAATTCTTTCCTTTGTTGGGCAAATGTTTTTGAATTTGATGCCATTTGATTTATTAATGTTGGTATTATTTCCTGAGCTTTAGGAGTCCCAATGAGAAAATTGTTGCCTAAACCTGTATGTCGGGGAATTGACCCTAAATTTTCTTCTAGGATTTCCATAGTTTCTGATCCAATTTCTAAGTTTGATCCATTTGGGTTTGACTTTTGTGCAGGGTGACAGATAAGGATCTAATCTTATTCTTCTACATATGGATAACTAGTTTTCCCAGCACCATTTATTCAAAAGGCTATCTTTTCTCCAGTATATGTTTTTGGCACTATTGTCATGAATTAGATGACTATATCTCTGTGGGTTTATTTCTGTTCTTCTATACTGTTCCATTGGTCTAAGTGTCTGTTTTTATGTCAATACCACACAATTTTTATTGATATATCTTTGTAGTATAATATCAAGTCAGATATTGTGATGCCTCCAGCATTGCTTTTTTGTCTTGGAGTTTGAATAGTCTGGATCTTTTACTTTCTAAAGGAAATTTAGGACCATTTTTCCTACTTCTGTGAAGAATGTCAGTGGTATTTTGATGGCAATTCCGTTGAAGCTGCATATTGCTTTTGGTAATATGAACATTTTAACAATATTAATTTCTTCTATCCATAACATAGAAAGTCTTTCCATCGTCCATCTTCTTGTCTTCTTCAATTTCTTTCTTCAATGCTCTGTAGTTTTCATTGTAGAGCTTTTTCACCTCCGTAATTAGATTTATTCCTAGGTTTTTCTGTTTGTTTTTTGTGTTGTTGCTTGAGGTTATTGGTGAATGGAATTCTTTTTCTGATTTCTTTCTCAGGAGATGCATCACTGGTGTAGAGGAAAGCTATTGATTTTTGTATATTAATGTTAGAATCTGCTACATTGCTGAATTTGTTTAGTAGCTCTATCAGTCTTCTGGTGGATATTTTTGAATCTGCTAAGTATAGGATCTTATCATTTGCTAAATGTGGTAATTTGACTTCTTCCTTTCTTATTTTTATCCCTTTTATTTTCCTTTCTTACCTAATTGCTCTGGCTAGAATATCTAGTTCTCTATTGAATAGGAGTGGTGAGAGCAGACATCTTATCTTGTTCTGAATTTTAAAGGAGATGTTCTTGGGTTTTCCCCATTCACTATGATGTTGGATTTCAGTTCTTTGTATATTCGCTTTATGATGTTGAAGTACATTACTTCCATCCCTAGTATCCTATGTGTTGTTATTATGAATGGGTGCTGAATTTTATTGAAAGTTCTCTCTGTATTAATGTAGATGATGGTGACTTTTGCCTTTAATTCTATTATTAAAATTTAATTCTATTTATTGAAATTTATTGAGTTGTATATATTAAACTTTCCTTACAACCCCAGGATAAAATCAACATGGCCATTTTATAAAATTTAAGATGTTCTTGAATGTGATTTGCTAATATTTTATTAAGAATTTTTTCATCTAAGTTCATCAGGGATATTGGTCTGAGGTTTTCTCTCCTTGATGTGTCCTTATATGGTTTGGGTATGAGGATGATACTGGCTTCATAGAATGCATTTGGAAGTGTTCAATCCCATTCTATTTCATGGAATAATTTGTGGAGCATTGGCATTACTTCCGATGGATTTCAGCTGAACATCTATCTGGACCTGAACTTTTCTTAGTTGGAAGATTTTTATTACTACTGCTATCTCATTGCTAGTTACTCATCTGTTTTTCTATGTTTTCTTCATCGAATTTTGGCAGGTTATATGTGTATAGAAATGTATTCATTTATTTTAAGTTTTTTCAATTTATTGATGTGTAAGTTTTCAAAATAGTCCCTAATGATACTCTGGATTTCTATGACATCTGTGGCAAATTCTCCTTTCTCATCTCTAATTTTAATTTGGGTCTTCTATTTCTTAATCAGCTCATTTGGCTAAGGGTTTAGTGAATCTGTTTATCTTTTTAAGAATTATCTCATTTTCTTCATTGATCAGCTTTTTAATTGTTTTTATTCTCTATTTCATAGATTTTGACTCTGATCTTTATTATTTCCTTCCTTCTACTGCTTTTGAAATGGGTTTCTTTGTTTCCCAAGGGCCTTGAGGTGCATTGTTAGGCTTTTTAATTGGGGGTGGTTCTGATCTTATTTTTATGTCATCACTCATAGCTATAAACTTTCCTCTGAGAGTAGCCTCAGGTGCGGGATGGCCGAGGACCCAGCCGGAGCTGGTCAGCGGCTCTGCGCCTTGGCTCTCCCGCCCAAGATATGGCCCTGGGTCCCAGCCCGCTAGGTCGGCCGCGTCCAGACATGGTCGCCATGCCCAAGAGAGGTAAGTGACTCAAGTTCAGGGTCCACGACGGCTGCTCTGATAGAGTGACGGTGGCGGATTATGCCAACTCGGATCCGGCAGCCGTGAAGTCTGGACGGGTCAAGAAAGTCATCGCCAACGCTGTTCAGCAGGGAGTAAAATCTCTTTGTGGCTTGGAAGCCTCCCAGCTTCCTTCTGAGGAAACTCTTTCTGGGCTGGTGAATCCTATGACATCATCGACAGCAGTGATGAGATGGATGCCTAGGAGGAAAACATCCTTGAGAGAACTGTCTCCAGAAAAAAAGAAAAGCCAGAGGCACAAAGAGGACCTGGACAGGGCTGGAGGAGAGTAGTATCCTGTGGGTATTTGGCTATTCTGGCCTCCTATATCCATCCTGAAAATATTGTGAATTTTTTCTTGATTTGTAAGAATGCTTGGACTGTCACTTGCACTGCTGCCTTTTGGACCAGGTTGTACCGAAGGCATTACACGCTGTGCCTTAGCGCCTGAGACCAGATTCAATGGAGAAGCTGCTTCCGGCATGTGTGATCTGTTCTCTGTACCATATGTATGAACCACTTGCTGCTCGAATCTCCAAGAATCCAGCCATTCCAGGAAGCACTCCCAGCACATTAAAAAATTCCAAATGCTTATTTTTCTGGTGCAAAAAGATTGTTGGGAATAGACAGGAACCAATGTGGGAATTCAACTTCAAGTTCAAAAAATAGTCCCCTAGATTGAAGAGCAATGTATGTATGGAATGATTGCAGTCTCCCATTCAGAATGAAGATGTTCATACCAACCCAGACCAGGACTGCTGCTTACTGCAGGTCACCACCCTCAATTTCATCTTTATTCCAATTGTCATGGGAGTGATATTTACCATGTTTACTATTAATGTGAGCATAGACAAGTGGCATCATCAAGCGAGACTGGTGTTCCAAGATTCTCTTATCCATGGTGGTCCAAACCTGCGCAGTAACAGGGTGTGCAAGTCATCCTGGATCCAGTACACAGGTGCGACTCTTTGGTGGCATCGGCACTATCCATTCTCCCTGAGAGCATGGTTATTGCTTCCCATCCTTTGGGGAAGCCCTGAGTCTAGTCCATTAGTAATCAGATTCCAGTTTGGAGGGGATGGCTCTGTTGTACATCTGATTAGTAATGTATATGCTCTTTTGGTTCCTGGGACTCCTAATTATTGGAGGGAGAAGGGTTGAATCAAGAGGAAAACAGCTATGGTTTATAAACATATTTTAATGTAAAATTTGCACTTGAAAGGAGAAACTTGGCCCTGTCTTCTGTATTAAATCCCACTTGCTGCTATTGAGTTTATTGTTCTATATTCTTTTGAACAATTGAAAATGGATTATCTTGCTCTAGGAAAAAATTAAACTTTTAAACCTTCAAGCAAGAAAGGTTTTCCTTATGGATCAGAGGAATGGAATCCAAGGCTAAAATTATTGTAACTACTGCTTCTAATGTCGCTGCCCCTCAAATTCAAGTGAATGTTTTCTCATTTCCCTTTACCTTTCTTCAGAAATAAAACAGGTGACAGGGTTTTCAGAATCTTAAAAAAAAAAAAATTTCCTCTGAAAACCACCTTCATAGTGTCCCAGAGATTCTGGTATGTCATGTCACTATTTTTATTTGATTCTAATAATTTTTAAATGTCTCCCCTGATTTCTTCTATCACCATTAATTATTCAACAGTGTATTATTTAATCTCCACATGTTTATATAATTTCTGTAGTTTGTTGGGGTTAGGGGGATTAATTTCTAATTTTATTCCATTCTGATTAGGTAGGATGCAAGGAATTAAATCACTTTTCAAAAAAGTCACTTAGAGTTACTTTGTGACCTAAAATATGATTTATTTTGGAGACAATTCTAAGAGCAACTGAGAAGAAAATGAATTCAGCTGTTCTTGGATAAAATATCCTATAGATGTCTGTTGAGCCCACTTGATTTATAATATTTTTAGGTCTGCAGAGTCCTTACTGAGTTTGATGTCTGAGTGACCTATCTATTGCTTAGAGAGGTGTGTTGAAATCATGCAGTATTATTATACTGGAGTCTCTCTGAGTGTTTGAGTACTGCCTATCTTATGTACTTAGGTGTACCAATGATTGGGGCATAAATATTTACTATCATTACATCTTTTTGTTGAATGGCTCCCTTTAACAATATGAGGTGACCTCCTTTGTCTCTTCTAATTAATTTTAGCTTCAAGTTTGCATTGTTGAATATGAGAATAGCTACTCCTGCTTGTTTGGAAACTCCATTTGAATGGTATATCTGTTTCTATCCTTTTTCTTTCAGCCTTTGATTGTCTTTGTCTGTAAGATGAATTTCTTACAAACAATTTATACTTGGGACTTGTTTTTCCATTCATTCTGCCAGACTATGTATTTTAATTATAAACTTGAAATGATTAATTTTAGTGTTGTTTTAGAGATGTTTATTAATTCCTGCCATTTAGATTTCTAATGTTTTACTTTGTCCTGTTTCTCATCTGCTTAAATACTCTTGTCCATTTGTGAGCTCTAGGGTTTATTTTCTATTTTTTTCTATGAAGTATATTTTCTGTAGTGTTGGCTTAATAGTAATGAATTATTTCAGTTTATGTTTATCTTTGGAGGTTTTTATTTCTTCTTTAATTTTGAAGGACAGCTTTGCTGTGTAATAGCAATCTTGTTTGAGAGGTATTTTCCTTCAGGACTTGGAATCATTCCAAGGTCTCCTGAATTTTAGAGTTTGTACTCTGAAATCAGAGGTAATTCTGGTTGGCTTGCCTCTAAATGTGACCTTACATTTTGCTCTTGAGGATTTTAAAATTCTATCCTTTCTCTCCATGTTAGGCATTTTAATTATGTGTCATGAAGAAGTTCTTTTTTAATATTGTCTATTTGGGGTTCTGAATTCCTCCTCTATCTGAACGTCCATCTCATCTTCAAGGTTCAGAAACTTTTCTATTATTATTTCTCTAGAGGTTATCTATACCATCAGCCTGCATCTCACAATCCTCCTCAATTTCAATGATTCTTAAATTTTGTCTTTTCGTATTGCACCAGAGTTCTTGTATTTTATGGTCAAGGTTAAATTTTTATAAAATATTGTCTGAATATTCAAGTCTGGCCACTTTGTGTTCCTGCACTTGTCAGGACAGTATGGTAATATTTGCTATGATCACCCAGGATCCCACAGCAAACAAGCTGAAACATGGCCCCCTCAAGATAGTTCTGTGCCTCAGCTCTCCACTTGTAAGTTGAGAAACACAGAGCAATTTTCAAACACCAATTTGCTGTGCAGCCTCTGGATCAGTGAAGTTCAGGCTGCTCTTCTGATGTACAGGTTTTTCTGTGCCAACTAGTCCTTGTTTCTCTCTGTGTTTGTTATCCCTCCCCTCTGCAGTAAACTGGTGCTGTTGCCACAATTGGCTTGGTTCCAATGTATTCGTTCTTGTCCTTCATTCAATGTGCCCATATTTCTGAGTCTCAGAGAATTTGACTGTCTGATATTGAATTTCAGTAAATTTCTTCAGTCATCCATCTTACTGAGGAGCAGTAATTCTGATGGCTGAACTCTAAGCCTGAAAGCATCAGAGAATGCAACCTTCCTCTAGGATGACATTTTTAATTACCTGGGAATTATAAATGTTTGTTTTATTCCTTATCATTTACAAGTGTCATTGACAAGGGTAAAAAAAGCAATTAAGATTGAAATATGTTATTGAAAATAGCTTTTTTTCATTGTCTTTTTCTTTGATAGATTTTGACATAGATTTTGAAAAGATACTTTTGGTGAGAAACTTCCAATAGGAATGTCTACAGAGACATTTAAAAAAATAGAGGCTGTTATTATGGTCAATTTGTTGAGCACTGTGACAGGAAAAAGTTCAGAAGACAGCACACCAGTCATTTTATTCCACAACTGTTTTTTAAAGCTGGTTTCAAATAAAGTAGACTATGTATATTCTATCGAATGTATATACTGGCTCTTCAATAATTCAGTATTCTCATTTTGAAATTCAGAAAGGAATATTACTCCCACCAAACCAATAATCCATTTCCTTCCATGTCCATCCCTATGCTTCAGTAACTTAAGCTAACACAAACCCTCTGGGAATATGAGATGCTCCATATGTATATTCAGAATATTATCTCTTACAAGGCATAAAATCATTGTTGTAGTCCTCAATAGCAAGCTCCAAATTGTATGTCCCCAAGTGTAGGACACCCAAGAGTCAGACAAAGGTAAAATTAGTATTCCTAAACTATTAGCACTTTAGTATAAGTAGTACCTAAACCCTGGAGGACTTGTCCTCCACTTCTTCTATTCCTTTGGTAGTTAATCATAGAGTCCAAGTTGCCCCAGGAAAGGAACCTTGGTCAGAATGCTCTTTCCATCTAAGAACCCCCTTGGAAGGAGTCACCTGAGAGCTATTGTCCTATTGTGGGACACAATGCAGGTTGCCTTGGGATAGGAACCTCACTGGTACCTCATAGCCTTCAGTGCACTTAACTCTAGTTTCATCCACTCACCAGAAAGCATAAATAAAATGATGGCATTCTAGGTGTCAATCAAGCTCTTGAAGAAAGAGTTTATGCAACTGGTTTTCCTTTATAGCACTCATTTTTGACAGTGGTAAAATCTATCTGCCTTCTCAGAATAATCTTCTAAATACACAAAATAAAATACTTAGGATTAAAAAGAAAAGCATTAGAAGAAATAAAGTTATCAAAATATTGAATGATTAAATTTGTAACGTAATAAAATGTAGACTCTTTTATTACTACTATCATGATGCATAACAATGTTTTAGTTAAGGATGAGCTGAGCCTAATGCATGATGGTGGTCTCATAAGATTATGCCACCTAATAATATTGTAGTCACTTTAGTTTGTGTAAGTACATTCTGTGATGTTCAGACAACAGTGAAATACCCTAACAGTGTACCTCTCAGGATGTGTTCCCATCATTTAGCAATGTCATTAAACAAAAGGTCTAGTGGTTGACCTAGTAAATACAATAAGTTCAAAGTACTTTATTAATATAAATAATATTTGAAGATAGTTTCAAGAGCAGTGATATTAAATGATATTCCAATGATTTATATTTGTAACAAGTCACAGGTTCACCTAACCCTTGTGGTTTAGTCGTTTATATTTGTAATAAAAAAAATGCCAAATTTTGGTTAGAGATCAGTGAAAATAAAGACTTCATTTCTCCCCATCTCAGTCCCTGGGTCCCAACTTGATATAGCAATAGTTTACCAAAGATAGAATCTCTACTGGGAACAGGAAATAAAAAGGAAAAAAAAATGAGAAATCAAAATTATCAAGACATTCCAATAAATTCAAATAAAAGTAAGTATAGAAAATGGCTTCTAAAAATAATATAACCAGGTGATAAGACACATATTCAGAATTGGTTTTAACCTTCTGGTAGAAAGAAGTTAAAATCACAATATTTTTATTCAGATCTGCCCATTGTTTATTCCAGGTATGTTTCCCCATCTATAACATGAAGAAAACCAAACCTACCTACCTCATTTTGTGACTAGGATTATAACACTGAATTAAATCACTGTTAACTTGACACACATTATCGGGCACTAAACATATGATAACATTTACTGCCCTACAAATGGAAGGATGAAATGTCACTTTTTGCCCTCAGGATGATCACCAGTTTGGAGGAACATAGAAATACACAAAGTGTTATCAACAAAACAATGTGATGAGTGCTGTAACTCTGGAGAGACTAGCAGGGCAACTGATACTGCCTGGGTGAGACTGAGTAGATTCTACAGAGAAAGCAGAGAAGTATTCAAGAACATTATATGCATGTACAAAAATGTCATACAGAAACCTATTATTTTATACAATTAATATGAGCTGATGATTATAATTTAAAAATTTAAATATGTAGTGTACTCAATAAAAATAAAAGAAAACATGAAGATTTGCAACTTAATGAGAAATGATAGAGGGTGAAGAAAGATGTTCTAGTCAGACTCCAGAAATATTTTTCCCTGGCAACATTGTGAACTGTTTCAATTTTTCTAATTTATGTGATTCTACTTCTCCTCCTCAAAAAAATAAAAATTCTTATGTGATGTGTAGCTGACATACAGACACAACACAGTATATGTTCTCAAGTGCAAGAAAAATATTTACTATAGTATAACCAAAATTTTGAGTGAGAAATAAAATAAGTAGAAACACAGTTTTAAAAAAGGTACCATTTAGGTACAGTACCTATACACAGTTCTTTGGAAAAACATTTAAATCATTTGATCCAATAGGACTACATGCAAATATTTAAATGCAGTGAGAGCATCAAGAAAAATCATTAAGCAGTTTTTATTGCTTAAATGTAAAAGTTTCAAAATCTCTTTAGTAAAACAAAAGTATCTATAGCAACAATTATGTGTACTGACATAAAACATTACAGACTCTTGTGGAAAATTCTTCTTTTGAAAAAATTTTATGGCAATACTCATAATTAGGCACATATGTTAACATGAAATACAGTAATACATGCTTTCCATATTGCCTAATATCTCCATGGGGTTTTTAATTCACCAGGTCAAATGCAAAAGTTCAGAAAAGTTCAGTGCTGTTTTTTCCGATTCAATAAACTACATATCTGGAAATTTATCATTAGGTGATATATTTGCTTCCCTTAGTTGATATAACCACTTAAATAGCCCAATTTTTAAAATAATTATGCACCTCTTCCATCATTATTCCTGAATCTTAATCATGTAATGTCTATTTATACTTGAAGTAATCACAGATATGAATCTCCATCTCTTTCCTCTTTCTCTCCCTCTGCCCCACTCCCCTCTCTGTCTCTCTGTCTCTCTCATCCTGATGTTCTCAGGGCTGCTAAAATTCCATGGAAAATTCTTAGTCCTTCTGTGATTTGAACTCTGTGGCATTTGACCTGTTGCTAATCATTGTCCTTTTTTAAAATATTGTACTGCTGGCTTCTACAACAACACTCCAATCTGAGTTTCGTCCTGCCCCTCCCATCCTTTCTTCCCACCCTCATTTGTAGATTCTTGATCTTCTTCAGCATACTTCTTAAATCTCGGTGTTTACACTTGTCTTCAGTCCTCTTAACACCCCTCTCTCCACACTCTTCTGAGAAGGTTCATTTATTCCAAAAGCTCCAACTACTCTCTTCCTCTGAAACCCACTTTACCCTGAGCTGAACATCACTATCATACTTCTCACTTTACAGACTCTTTCCCTACCAAGGTTAATGATATCACCAGTTTTTGGAAATCCAAGTCAGAAATCCAGAAATCATGGAGTAATTTTGACTCTTCATTATTTTTTACTCCCCCACCCCCCATCCTCCCGTTAGCCACCAAACTCTAAGCCCCACCTCTCCTTAACACTGATCTCCAACACTGGTTTTCCAGATTGTGCCAACAGGATTTGTGCCTCCATTCTTGCTTCCTTCAATATATTCTCCACCCTCCAATCAGAGTCAATTTCCTAAAACAAAAAGGAAGACATGCCCCTCACTTGCCTATAGTCTTTGTTGATAATGAAACCCCCATGTCTCAACATACCCTAGGAGCTAACTTCATCTTCCCCATCCTTGCCTCCTGTAGGGTGTTCAGAGACTTGAAAGTTCATCAAGGAAAAAAGTACAATGAAAGGTGATTGCACACACAAACTTTACTGGGTGATGTCTGGACAGATTCACAGGCGGGGGAGATCCCTCACAGTAGCTGTCTGTTCTTGTGCTATTACTTAGAGACACTTACAGAGAAGCAAGGAAGTACCAGGGTAGTCCTGGGGGAGAGGGACTTTGTAGGGGCTTAAGCATTTAGGTCACATCTGCTCAGCAGCTTAGTGGGGAGTCTGAATCAGAGTTCCAAAGGGCAGCACCAGCATGGGATCTTCAAGGTCTGGGGCTTGTCTATGGTTAACAAAGGTGGAGTGAAGTCTTGCAGGGAAGAAAAGCTGACAGTCCGTATAAGGTTAAACTCTGCTAGCAGGGGCTATTTTTGAAATAACTGAATGTGGAGAAAGTTTGAGTTAGGCACTGGTGGGCTATTGAGCTCACAGCCTGCATCTCACAGCCTGCAGTGAAGAAATTAACAACCTAGAAGTCAACACACAAAGGCTATCTTCCCCTTATTGTTCTGTTTTTTATTTTTTATTTTTACAAACTGCATTTTGGTCCATTGTCCACAAATGGGGTACATCTTTTTGTTTTTATGGTTGTGCATGATGTAGATTCATTCCATTCATGTAATCATAGGGTAATAATGTCTGTCTCATTCCACCATTTTTCACACTTACCCTTACTGTTGATGAGTATTACATGCTTATCATATTCCTGACAGAGAACCTCCTTGATCCTACTTATTGAACCATCCTGGCCTTTTTTAAGTGAGTAGTTCACTTTCACATATTATCCAAAAGCCTCTTAAAGGACCTGTTATTCAACAGAAGAAAGAAAAAGTTTGAATAACAGAATCAGGGGACAATTGGGAAAAAAATAAATGAATTTTGTGCTTATACATCCAGAGTGTATAGTCAGCTCTTTATATCCATGGGTTCTACATCCCTAGATTCAACTAACTACAGATTAAAAAAAAAAATTCAGAAAAAAATCAGTGTACTGAATATGTAGAGACATTTTTTATCATAATTCTGTGAACAATACAATATAAAATCATTTATATTGCATTTAGGTTTTACTAGGTATTACAAATAACCCAAAGATTATTTACGGTATATAAGAGGGTGTGAGTTTGTTGTATGCAAATATTACCTCATTTTGTATAAACAACTTATTTGCACAACTACAAATTTTGGTATTTGAATGGAGTCCTAGAACCAATCTCCCACAGATACTGAGGGACAACTGTGTATTGAAAATCTCCAACAGACTAACATTAAATGTATTAATATACTATTAACTCACTTTTGTATTACCACTCCACTCCTCTACCCCTCTATTCCTTCACAATTTTATGTAATTATCTCAGTCTCACTTTGTTAGCCATATTCTCTTCCTATTTCTATTACCTAAATATTTGATAAGCATGTATTAATTTAAACCTTTGGTAAAAATATTGATCAAGTTCCAACCAAAGTCTAAGTCAGCACCAGAGAGAGTTACCTAGATTAGCATCAGGATAAATATTGATTAGACACCTCACACATGACAAAGTGCTCAGAGCTTGTGGCATAGTTATTAATTATTACAATAGCTGGATGGCTGGTTGCTATAAGCCTCCTTTTGACAGATGAGGAAATTGGAACTCAGAGTAGCAAAATATCTTGGTGAAAGTTGCAAAGTGAGAAATTGGCAGTGTCAAAGAAATTCAAACCCAGATCTGTCCCAAAGCAAAGATTTTGCTAATCTATCAAAATATGCTGACCATCAAATACCTACAAACTCATTTACCAGTACTTTTTAAATCCCATTTATTCTTTGGTCATTTATCTCTTTACTTCCTATACCTGCCAAATCCTTAGAAATGCCAGGTATGGTATGATAGCAATCACTTCTCCAGCATCTTCTTTAATTTCCAGAACTCAGAAAAGGTCTTCTGGACCCTCAGAAATATGGGAAGAGAATAAAGGAAGAGAGTATAAAACAGATTCTCCAGCTGTTTGGACTATTTGTGTTCAGTTATGGTTTGCAAATTATTCATATCAGTAGGATTGAATCCACTCAAGGGGTCCTAGAGATTTGGGAAGCAAGCCCTAGTGGAGGAAGCTGGGAAGGCCTTGGTTCCACATAGTCAGTGAGTTTGTGAAGGACCCCAGTCCAATAACAGAGGTAGTGGAAAATAACAGGCTCACTGGAAAATCTGTGCAGGATTTCAGGCCTTTCATAAACAAGCACCTACTCCGCTACTGTACAAAAGAGGAGGAGGAGGGGGAAATGCATTGGAACCAAGGAGGTGCCAGGGCTCATCCCTGGAACTCTGGGTTCTGGATTCAGGCTCCATTACCAGGATAGAGAGTACTGGGAAGTCAGTTGAGGCTGAGTTTGAAGGGAAAGGGGCACTTGTGACTCCATTTAGGGTCACTGAAGAGAGAAAGACTAGAAAAGTAAGACTAAGTTTCACAGCAACAGTGAATCCACCCTGTTTTCCCCCACAAACCAGATGAATGAAATTTATTGTTTGCATAAACGTGGGTACAAATAATTCTTAAAGCATCAAAATATGAAATTTCCCAGTTCAATTCATGCTTATGGACACTGGGAAGATACATAATTTTCTGCCTCCAGAATTTATACACTTTCTTCAGATTACAAATGGTTGTGGAAGTTTCAAGACTTAGGAATATTTTTTCCAAAATATAATAATTACTCAATGTTTGGAAATGCCAGTGAAAAAATATCATATCTTAGGAAATTTAGGCACAAAACAGTAGAAGGATCAATTTCTTCATTCATCTGGAATGTAGTGTACCGGTTAAATACTATAGAATGTGGAGCAATTTGCTCCACGGAAATTCTTTCCATGTCCATTTCTTCAAAAGCCTCTTCATAAACATTAAAGTTTTTAGATAGACTCATTAAAAAAATGTTGGACAGCTTATTAGAACCTAATTTTATATTTTTAAATACCGGGTTTTTTTTTTTTTTGTCTTGAATTCAACAATTAAGTAAGAATAACATGAACCCTTATGGAGAACTTATGGAGAAGCTATTTCTGGCTGGATCCCTTTGTTGGAAAATTATGAGGCCAGCTGCAATCTCCTTATGGACTCGTCAGCTTCACTCTTGTATTTCTTATTCTGTGACAATACACTATATCCTTAACCATAGCCAAGCATCATAAAGACGAAAAGGCCAATAGATGAGAAAGAATTAGTCTAACAGGGAATCACTTGCTATTGTGCTTTTGCATGCCTGTGAGTTTTATTGCCTTGTCCTCTATAGAGCGTTTTGATGAGACTTTAGAGGAAAGATCAGGGTAGAAAAGCACTGGAGTAACCCAGAATGGAAGACATTGCTGATAGGGTTCACTGCAGAAGAAGCAAATCCATGGACAAGCCATCAAAACTTGGGAGGCTGATTTTAAATGGGCAGAAGAGGGGTCACCCATCCCTTCTAGAACCTCCCCAGATTTTACTTCAGATTTTATGAAGTCTTGACCCATGTTAAAATACCTCTGGATAATATAACAAGATATTAAATGTGACCTTTTCTGTTTTCTCAGAATTTCAATGAGTGCTCAGAAGTAGAGAAACTAAAAAAAAAATAATATTAAAAAAAAACTCCATCTACTCTTGCAACTTAAAGCAAAGGATTGAGTCACCTATACAAGACAGGCTAAGAGATTTTAAAGCACATTCTGGTAGCTTTAGCTCATTATCCACCTTCAGGATAAATGAATAAAGAGGACAAATTTATTTGAGAGGTTTTAAAGAGTTTGAATATGGCAGTAGTAAGGATTACTTTGAAGAAATTTGTCAGGGTCCTGTATATTTTTTTTCCTATCTTCTTAAGGGAGAGAAAAAAAAAACAGGTACTTCCCTCTCATCTCAAACCAAAGCGCCACTTTATCATAATTTGAGAGGTGTTTGCTGAAATTTAAGGGATGAGAAGACTAATATTGGTCTCCTTAAAAAAAAAGAAAAAGGCATTGGCTAGCCAACAATTCCAGGGCATCAGAACAAGAAAAGGGAAACTTCATGGAAGAAAGCTGGACTGAGTGGGAGGAATTCTTGGAAGCATGGGAGAATCCAACAGAAAACCAAGGGATCTTGGGGGATGATAATTTATCAATTAATACCATTACCATGTGAAAGGAACAGTGATACGTTCTTCCAAATAATCACAAAAGATTTCATAACACAACAAACAAAAAAAAA
>JAJEJO010002970.1:483255-510365 GCA_020662805.1 Glaucomys volans
AGGAAGGAAGGAAGGAAGGAAGGAAGGAAGGAAGGAAGGAAGGAAGGAAGGAAGGAAGGAAGGAAGGAAGGAAGGAAGGAAGGAAGGAAGGAAGAGACAGAGAAAAGACAGCCCCTTCAAGGGCAGTCTCCCAAGCCTGAAATGAAACTGAGCTGGGGGAAGAAATACATTTGAAACTGCATGAAAGCGTGATAATGTGATTATACTAATACAGACCTTTTATTTTTAAGAATAACCAGAAACATTACGGCACTTGGCCAAGATGCAGGCATAGTGAAAGAGCTGTTTGACCAAGAGCTTAATGGAGAGTGGTGAAAAAGAACAATGCCGTTATCTTCTTGTACCTGGTATTCAATCCATTCAATAAATTGGTCGCATTAAGAGTCACAGGCTCCCTGCGCCCCAGAGTCAGGCAACTAACTGAGAAAAGATCATCACTATAGCAAACTACGAGTTCTGCCCTGTAAATCATTTTCTCTAGGCATATAGTACTGCCTGGTCACTTCCCTTGTGCTTGCATTTAGCATTTAATAATATCTGAATGTTCTAGCCTGCTTTTATCTGGGTTATCTGGTTACTATAACATTAGTTCAGCACCTTAAAGGGGTAGGGATGCACTGCCTCTAAGGTCAGTGATGCCATTGATTAAAATGAAATCCCCAGGAGAAAGTTTCACGGTAGAATAAAAGTAGAAACTAAGAGGTCCAACTGGTCCCCCACAGACATATAGATTCCCTTTCTATTGCCAAACTCAGGAGATTATACTGATGACTAAAATTTTTATCAAGAATATAAAAACGTGAAAAGCTTATACCTGGTCAGGTGTTGTGGACTGAATGTTTATGTCCCCTGCCTCAAATTCATCTATTGAAATCAGAACCCCAATGTGATGACAAACTGGGATGTGAGGCCTTTGGGAAGTAATTGGGTCATGAGGGAAAAGCCCTTGAGAATGAGATTAGTGCCCTTAGGGGCTCCCTTGTTCTCCATCAGCCACAAGAAGATGTAGTGGAAAATTCTCATTCAGCACACTGGAAGAGAGCCCTCACCAGGACAGCACCCTGCTCTCGGACTTGTGGCCTTCAGACCTGATCTTCCAAGCCACCAAATCTATGGTTCCTTGTCACAGCAATACATAATGACTTATAATGCCAGTTATATTAGAGTAATTCAAGAGCATTCCTTACTTATGACCAAAAGTACTTGATGTGTTATAGTTAGAGAGTGAACATCCATGCACGTGAGAACAAAGGAAGATGCTGGAGATCAAATGTCCCAGGAACTGGAGATTGCTTGGGATATTAGTTGCACCCCATAACAGCTTGAACAGAAGGATTTAAGATTTTATTTTTGTTCTGTGTGGTAACCATTTTGTCAAAATTTAACCATGACCATGAGGCCCACATTATGGCAAAAGATAATGTCAAGAAGTAACCAGAATGAAACCCACCTCAGCCAGGCCCTTGTGTATTCTTACTCCCAAAGCCCATGTGCTGCCTAGATTTTCCCCTTATATTCCTGACACTAGTCTTCCACTTTTGAGACAATACTCTTCAAGGACTGAAGTCATTGACCTAATTGCCAAAGCTAAGGGACCTTTCCGTTTTCTTTGCACATTCTTTCTTTCATGTTGTAGTCAGTCATTTGTGTGCTGCTGAATGCCTGTCTCCTCACAGGTGAACATAAAGCTTCAAGAGAGCATGTCACTCAAGGTCAATGCACTACACCCAGAACAAGCACAAATAAATAAAAGGTTCTTAGAGGGGACTTTGTAAACAGTCTAGAATGTCAAGCTTAAAAGTATATAACTTTAGGCAATGTGGGCAATGGAGAGACAGTAAAGATGTCTTAGCCTACGGCCTCTTAGGTTTGACAGTCTGCTGGGATCATTATTCTGGCAGAAGGTGCAGAATAATTTGTATGGGAGAAAGACCAGAACACTATTCCCCCCCAGCAGAGTCCACGGCTGCAGACATCTGACCCCTTACCTTTTTCACAGCACATGAACTTAAATAAATGTCCGAGCAAATAAATAAAAACTATCTTGACAACTTTTATTTTGTGAATTTTCAAGTGAGCTGCTTCTCTCCTCCTGACTAAAATGTCTGACTGGCTGCTTAAATTGATGAAAATGACCACACAACATTAGTTGGAGGTGGTTTCCCACCTATTCAACAGGACCGACTGCTGAAGAAGCCTAGCTGGACTTTTGTAGATGTCTGAAAAGGACCAGAGAATCTGTCCAACTCTTCTTTCCAGTAATTTTATAACTCATCAAACAAAAAGCCATTAATGTTTCACTTTTTGGACTGGAATGGATGGAAACCTCTCCAAGTCAGGAAAAAAAAATAATAAAGTCTGGCTGGGCAGACTGGGGCCTCAATCCTGGCCATCCTTCGGGAACCAGCAGTGTTACAAGAGAAAAAGATCAGGCTCTCGGTCACTCTCAACCCCACCATAGCAGGTTCTTACACTAAAAATGAGCATCACCATTAACCTTCCATCATGACACCTCATGCCCCATCTCAGTAAATCCTTCTCTTTTAGAAACTCACGCTTGTTTGACCCAGTAGAGTTAACAAAACTTGCCTCCTCTCATGAGTCATGAAACCATATTTTATAAAAATGCAGTAACTTGGAAAAATGCAGTAACTTGCATTATATGGAAAAATGCAGTAACTTGCATTTGGTCATTCCTCGCCTATACGACAATGAATTGTTCCATTTCCCTTCTAATTTTATGTCAACAAATATGGCTAGTGAAGGATTCCAAAGTTAGCATTCCATATCTGAGAGACCAAAAGAAATATATTCTATTTCTTTTTTTTTAAATTTTTTTTATTTAATTTTGATTCATTGAACACAAATGGAGTACAGCTATTGTTTCTCTGGTTGTACACAAAGTAGAGTCACACCATCTGTGCATTCATACATGTACACAGGGCATTGGTGTCTGTCACACATTCTGTTATTATTACCCCCCTACCCCAACCCCACCCCTCCCTTCCCTCTATGCTATCTAGCCTTCCTCCATTCTTGCCCCCCTCCACCCCGCATTATGCATCATCATTCACTTATCAGAGAGACCATTCGGCCCTTGGATTTTTGGGATTGGCTAATCTCACTTAGCATAACAGTCTCCAACATCATCCATTTACCTACAAATGCCATAATCTTATTCTTCTTTATGGCTGAGTAATATTCCATTGTGTATATATACCACAGTTTCTTTATCCATTCATCTATTGAAGGGCATCTAGGTTGGTTCCACAATCTAGCTATTGTGAATTGAGCATCTATGAACATTGATGTGGCTGTATCTCTGTAGTAATCTGATTTTAAGTCCTTTGGGTATAGGCCAAGGAGTGGGATAGCTGGGGTCAAATGGTGGATCCATTCCAAGTTTTCTAAGGAATCTCCACACTGCTCTCCAGAGTGGCTGCAACAACTTGCAATCCCACCAGCAATGTATGAGTGTACCTTTTTCCCCACATCCTCGCCAACACCTGTTGTTGCCTGTATTCTTAATAAAAGACATTCTAATTGGGGTAAGATGAAATCTTACTAAAAAGCTTTTTCTCAGCAAAGGAATCAATCAGCAATGTGAAGAGAGAGCCTTCAGAGTGGGAGAAAATCTTTGCCACACACACTACAGATAGAGCACTAATCTCCAGAATCTACAAAGTACTCAAAAATCTTTACACCAAGAACACTAATAACCAAATCAATAAATGGGCCAAAGAAATGAATGGGCACTTTACAGAGGAAGATCTTCAAGCAATCAACAAATTTATGAAAAAATGTTCAACATCCCTAATTATAAGAGAAATGCAAATATTCTATTTCTTAATATTTGGAAGTACCAGGATTATTTCTTAAAAACCATACTCCTCTTAGCCTTAAAATATATATTTTTCAAAATTTAATTTCCACTAAAGTTATTCAGACTCCATCTAATAAAAAGCCAATGCAAACAGGTAGAGTCACACATCCATAACTAATGAAATGCTATTTATGATTATTCTTCAGGTTGATAAGAAGAATAGGAATTATGGGTGCTCATTTGACCATAATGATCTTGGTACTTTGGAGTACTATGCATGGGCTTTACAGTAGAGAACTGTACAAGCGAAGATGTCTCTGTCGTTCCTCATTATCTCCTTTTTCTTTGAGATCAAATATCCATACAACTTTATAGAGTCCACTGTGGTAATTCAGCACATATATACCATGTGTAATAATCAAATCAGTGTAGTAAGCATCTTTACCTCTTCAAACATTAATCATTTATGTATTGAGAATTACATACTCTCCTAGTCATTTTGAAATAAATCATACACTGTTTTAACCTTTGTTCACCCTACTGTGCTAAATAAGAGTCCAAACTAATTCTCCCTCTCTTTATTTTCGTGCCTTGCTGAACTTCTTTCTGTCCCTCAACTCCCCATCCTTCCTAGTCTCTAGTGATCACTATTCCATTTCATTCTTCTATGAGACTGGCTTGTTTCCACAAATGAGCAAGAAAGCATGGTATTTGTCTTTCTGTGTCAGGCTGACTTTGTGTTTAATGTGATGACCTCCAATTCCATTCACATTGCTGCAAATGACAAGATTTCATCCTTTCTATGGCTGAATAGTATTCCACGGTATATACATACTATGATGTCCTTATCCATTCATCTACTGAAGGTCATCTGGGTTGACTTTGTGCTTTAGTTATTGTGAATTGTACTGTCATAAACATGGGAGTGCAAGTATCTTTTTAGTACAATGACTTCATGCCCATTGGATATATACCCAGGAGTGGAATTGCTGGACCATATGGCAGTTCTCAGTGTTTTGAGGAAGTTCCATCTTCTTTTCTGCAATGGCTGTACCAATTTACATTCCCACCAACAATATAAAAGAGTACCCTGTGCTTTTTTTGCATCCATACCAGTATTTGTCATTTTTTTGTCTTTTTGTTAATAGGCATTCTAACTGGTAGGAGATAATATTTCCTTATGATTTTGATTTGCATTTTCCTAGTGATTAGTGAGATTAAGCATTTTTTCATGTATTTGTTAGCCATCTGTATGTCTTCTTTTGAAAAACATTTATTTAGTTCTCTAGCTCATTTTTAAATTGGACTATTTGGTGTTTAGTATTTTGTGTTATTAATCCCTTGTCAAATGAGTTTGGAAATATTTTCTTGCATTCTGTAGATTGTCCCTGAAGTCTGTCAATTATTCTCTTCGTCTGTTTTTCCTTTCATTGCCTGCACTATGGAATTATTTCTTTAAAAAAATCAATGTCTACACCACTCTCAAACTGTTTCCTCTATACTTTCTTGTAGTAATTTCATACCTTCAGGTTTTACATTTAGGTCTTTGACCCCTTTGAGTTTATTTTTCTGTGTACACATCCAATACTGCCAGCAACAGCAACATGTGTTGGAGAGGCTGCTTATCTCTACTTTATATTATTGGCATCTTTGCAAAAATCAGTTGGCCGTTTAAAGGTGAATTGATTTCTAGAATCTCTATTATGTTCCATTGTTTTCAGCTACTACCATGCTGTATCTGTTACTTCAGCTTTACAGTTTGTTTTGAAGTCAGGTATTGTGATGCCTCCAGCATTGCTCCCACTCCCTGAGCCCCAGTCTTGGGATTGCTCTGATTATCCTAGGTCTTCTTTGGTCACAAATGAATTTTTTTTTTTTTTTAAAAAAATTCTATTTCTGTGAAGAAAGGCACTGGTATTTTGATGCAAATTGCATTGAATCTGTAGAGCATATTGGCAAGAATGGCCACTTTAACAATATCGACTCTTTTGATCCATGAATCCAGGATATCTGTCCATTTGTGTGTGTGTGTCTGTGTGTATGTGTGTGTGTGCCCTCTATAATTTCTCTCATCAGTGTTAATAATTTCATTGCAAAGACCTTTTACTTCCTTGGTTCAATTTGTTTCGAAATAACATTTTGTAGCTACTGTGAAAGGGATCACTTTCTTAATTTCTTCTTTAGCAAGTTCATTATTGTATAAATGCTACTGTGTTGTATATTGACTTTATATCCTGCAACTTTTATGAATCCACTCATTGATGGAGCATTTAAGATGTTTCATGTAGAAATGATGTCATCTGCAAACGTGGACAAACTTCTTTCTTTCCAATTTTGATATCTTTTATTTCTTTCTCTTGCCTAATTGTTCTAGATTTCCAGTGGTATATTAAATAGGAGCAGCAAAAGTGACTATGCTTTTTTCCCAATCTTAAAGGAAACTCTCCCAACTTTTTACCCTACTTAGTATGATATTGGTTCTGTGCTGGTAATATATAGCCTTTAGTATTGTTTGTTTGTTTGTTAGTAGGGGTTGAACCCAGGAGTGCTTAACCACTGAGTCACATTCCCATTCCTTTTTATTTTTTATTTTGAAATAGGGTCTCACTAAGTTGCTGCAGCTGGCTGCCTCAGCCTCACAAGTTACTGTGATTACAGGTGTGTGAAATCATGCCCAGCTAGCCCTTCGTATTTTGGGGTATATTCCTTCTATATCCAATTTGCTGAGAGTTTTATCATGTTGAATCATATCAAATAGTTTTTCTGCCTCTACTGAAATGATCATATTGTTTTTAGCCTTCATTTCATTGCTGCATTGTATCAGTTTATTGATTCGCTTATGGTGAACCATCCCGCATCCCTAAGGTCAACACCACTTGATCATGGTGTATGATCTTTTTATGTACTGAAGAATTTGGTTTACAAGGATTTGATTGAGAATTTTTGCCCTGTCCATCAGGTATTTGGTCTGTAGTCTTCTTTTGTTGTTATTGTATCTCTGGTTTTGGGATCGGGGCATATACTGGCCTAATAAAAAGAGTTTGGGAGAATTTCTTCTATTTCAATCTTTTTAAAGAGTTTAAGAAGAATTGTAATTAGTTCTTCTCTATGTTTTGTAGAATTCAGGAGTACAGCAATCAAGTCCTAGCTTTTCTTAGACAAGAGACTTTTAATTGCTGTCAATCTCATTACTTCTTATTGGTATGTTTAAATTTTCTAATTCTTCTTGATTCAATTTTGGCAGATTGTACTCATTCAGGAATTTATCCATTTCTTCTAGGATTGTCAGGCTTTTAGCATATAGTAATTTCTAATGATTCTTTGTATTTCTGTGGTATCTTATGCAATATTTCCTTTTTGATCTCTGATTATATCTGTTTGGGTCTTTTTTTTTTTTTCTTTGTTAGTCTAGGTAAATTGTTAATTTTGTTTAGGCTTCTAAAAACAATTCTTTGTATCTTTGATCTCTTGGAGGTATAGAAGATAGGGGAGACCTTCATGTCTTACGGATGAAGCATATGGCTTTGGTATCTGCACTCCTGAAGATGCAGGGCATGGGTAGAAATGTCCCCAGGTCATGCCAGGCAAACTCTGGTGGAGACAAGGCTTGTGCCATTAGTTGTTATAGTCATGGAGCTGAAGACAAGTTTGGATGAAGCTGAATCTTTTTGCACCTGCAGCTGCAATCCTAAGGCTGTGGTCTGAGAAGACTTTCCCTAGTTCCCATCAGGTAAGCACAGGAATGACAGGGTTGAGGGACCCTGCATGCAGATAGCTGCATTTCCATCCCCCATTGAACAGGCGATAGTGAAGCTGGGACTTTTCAACAGTGACTGGTACCCAGTTTGTGAGCTAGGGAGACCTTCCCTAGATCCCACAGGGCACACATGGGTGGTATTCAGGCTTGGGACCACAGGAACCTCTAGTCCTGCACACCTGCTACTGCTCAGAGTCTACTTCTGCCTGTTTACATCACATTCATTCTACTACACAATCAGTCTGACCTCCTTGCTGCTTTTCAAATCCACCAAGAAATGGCCTTCCCTCATCAGAATTGCCCTTGCTCTCTCCTATACCTGGCACATTCTCCACCCAGATATAAATGTGCCTCGTTTCACTGAACTGATTCCTCACCTCATCAAATCTCTCTCTATAAAACAGCACAGCTTCAAGTCATTCTCAATCTCTTTGCACTGCTGGATTCTGATTCTCACCACTGACTACCACTTAAGACATCACATTTGTACATGCATCATTTGTTTGTTTTCTGCTGTTTCAAACTGAAACAGAAACTCTATGATCATAGGTGCTTTTTCTAGAACAATGCCTGAGTGGATTCTGGGAATTGAACTACAGTCATGGCAATCTTTCTCAGTCATCTTGAATTTCATGCTTAAATTTGGCACACATAGCTACTCAAGGAAGATCTGTGAAATGAATCAATACATTTATTTTTGAAACAAGCCCGTTAAGGTAGCAATTGAAGCATTAGGACCAGATGAGGTTCCATAGACCTAAATCAAAATAGTCAGTCTTGCTTGTGCGGGTAGATAGCTCAGAATCCAGGTCTACTAAATCTTAACTCCAGAAGAGCAACTCTCTTCCTTTCCAATATATGTCAGAGAGCCTGGATATATGCTTTCCACAAAGTAATGCTCTCCATTTGTCTTGCAACAGACCAAAATTACAGTGGCTTAATGATTTCCCCAGCATTGTCTGAATTTTCAGAGTCTGGTTTGCTTGCATCCTCTGACAATGGCTGAAGAGCCATATTTTCATGGAAAATATGCTGCCTTGACAAAAAGCAGTAGAAAATTTTACTTTCTTTACATGATCTGCTACTTTTTGGTCTCTAAAGATCATGCTGAATTGGCCTTATTGTGATCACCTCAAAATATTCCAGCTTGGTTATTCATTGGATGCAAACATTGTATTAAAAAGATAACAAAAAGTGCCAAATCCTATTTCCAAGATACACATGAGTGTCTAGAATGGCACCTAATAATTTCCTTTATTCACACTCAGTTCTGTTCTTTGAGCAAAAGTTCTGAGGAAGAGGATTTCATGTTTAAAAACAGGTTGAGCATAAAATGCCTCAATAATAATTGTAGTCATAAGTTAAAATGATTTTTACCTCCAAACAAAAGTTCTAGATTCTCTTGCTATCAGAAAATACATGTCAATGAAAAAATAAATTTTCTTAAAAAAATATGCACGACTCTATGAGAAATTTATTTTGCTTTGTTTTAAGTAATGATCCACAGAATCACAATTGTTGCCTACAAATTGGGGTAGGATTACTTGTCAGAAGAATTTTTGACTCAGTTTTCCCTGCAGTGATCTCTGCTCTGCCCAAACATATTTACAAGAAGAAAAAATTTATTTAGTCTAATTCCCTTGAGCAATGAGTTCTACGACTAGAGTTGAATAGCCATTGTTATATTGAATCAGTCTTTACCTTTAGAAACTCTGGGATATCTATCTACTACCACTACAACATGTCAAAACTATTTGTTTTTAGTGTTTTTGATTTTTGTTTTGTTTTGCAGTACCAGGATTTGAATTGGGGGGGGGGGGGCAATTCTACCACTGAGCTACATGCCTAACACTTTTTTTTTTTTAGAGTTTTTAGCTAAATCTATTTCCTTTTAAATAGATAGCTCATTTTTCAATGTGTGGGAGCTTCCCCTACACAAAGACTTTAGAACACATGCTTTAAAGACAACAGCTTCACTGAATATTTTGTGAACAATTCTCACATGAAGAGCATCAAAAATAACAATGTAATTGTTTATTTATTTTATGGGTAGTCTTTACTTAGTGCTATGTGGTTTTTTTAATTAAATTTTTTATTTGTTTTAATTAGTTATACATGAGAGAAGAATGCACTTTGATAAATCATATATAATGGAGTATAATTTCTCATTCTTCTGGTTATACATGTGGAATCCCACTGGTCATATAGTTACATATGTACACAGGGCAATAATGTCTGATTCATTCTACCATCCTTCCCACTCCCATATCCCTTCTCCTCCCTTCACTTACCTCTACCTACCATTATTCTTCCCTAGCCCCTCCTCCCAATGTGAATTAGCATCCGCATATCAGACAAAATAGTCTGCTTTTGTTTTCTTGGGATAGGCTTATTTCACTTAGCATGATATTCTCCACCTCCATCCATTTACTGACCAATACCATAATTTCATTTTTTAAGGCAGAGTAACATTCCACCATAAATACATACCATTTTTTTTTCATCCACTCATCTGTTGAAGGACATCTAGGTTGGTTCCACAGTATGGCTATTGTGAATTGCACTGCTATGCCCAGCACTTTTTATTTTTTTTATTTTGAGACAGTGTCTCACTAAGTTGCTTAAGATCTCACTAAGTTGCTGAAGCTGGTTTTGAATTTGTGATCCTCCTGCCTCAGTTCCCTGAGTCACTAGGATTACAGGCATGCACCATCACTCCAGGCTTAGTTTTGTGTTTAGTTGACACATAATATTTGTCAAAATTATTTTAAAGAATTAATAGATCACAGAATATTTATCTTCAGCTTTAATTTTATATATAACATTCCCCAATACCTTTTGGTAGCTTTATAGATATACACAGAGGCCCACACATACAATACATACTCACAAACACAGCCCAGCAGGAAGAGCTTAATTTTGGTGTCCTTAGCCCCTGAATACAGTGATGATCCAGAAATGTACATGTCACTCAAGCAGGTCAGAGGTGTTCCCTAGAAGTGAACTGAAATTAAATAAATTGAAAATCAACTGAAGACTTTTAAAAATGAATTAAATACTAGTGATTGCGATCATTTAGAGCAAACAGAGATTAGGATAAGTCCTTACCATCTGTCTCACTTGAGTGACAGCCAATTCCTCCAGCATTTCTCAGGAAATTAGACTGCTAAATCTGTAATGAATAAATGATTGCAAAATGATCTTATTTTGGTAGATGGTACTTATTTATACCAACTGTTGTTGCAACTTGAGACATAAATACATACTAGTATAACCCTTAATCTTTTCAAAAATACTTCAGCCAAATGCTGTCTTCCTTCTAAAAACAGGAAAATTATTTCTATGACACAGTTACAGGTAATACATTGGGTAGATCCTACTTACTTAGCTGAATTTTCATTCTTTCCCGAAATCAGGAAATGTACCTTTTTGTAACTATGATTGTTAGTAAACATTTTTCTTGGTCTGGATAGTATGTAAGTCTGGTCTGTGAGACAAATGATATATCTGTGGCATCGAGTTTACAAGTCCCTGTGAGAGACAGGGAAGCTCTCATTTTCTATCTCAAAGCAGAGTTCAGTTCTCTCTGAACGTCTTCATTTCTCCTATTTCCTGCTTGTTCTTTGCCCAGATCCATTAATGAAGGCTTCCATTTTTCTCCCCTCCCTCTTCCTTTATGTCCAGTGACTTGATTCTGTGGAGATGATGGATCACATTCCTGCACTTTGCTCCCACTCCACAATATGAAGTGTCTATCACCTAAAGCGGTCACCTCCTGACACTCCTGCCTCTACCTTGTGTCCACGCACAGCAGACACCAACACACATTCACCTCTGCTCTAGGGCTCTGGGCATTTCCTATTTTTTCAAGAAATTTTTCAAATTCATTAATGTTATTATTTGTGTCTCTCATCTCCTTTAACCTGTTCTCACACAACCCTCTGTTCCTGTCAAAGTGATTACCCATGGGTGCGTTCCTGCTCTGTACTTTGGTCCCAGGACACCATTCTATGAATAAATATTTAGGACTGTCAGTAATATAGATAAGGACTTTACTATTTACTCTGTGAAATTTTAGTTTAGGACTCTGCTTACCTGTGTCTTTTAAATAAATAATTTAAACGGGTGGCTTTTCTCTCAATCCATCAGACAAAATTTCAAAGCTGAAATTCAGACACATCTCCCCTAGGACATCATTTGTCCCATGGCCCGAGGTAGATTTGAGTAACCATTTATTCATCAATTAACAACTTGCATCAGGTTTGCAAAAACAACAAATGATGTCAAAAACAAGCAGTTTTGTTCTACTTTATATAGGATCAATGATATTAATAAGAACTCTTTTGAATATATATGTTCACATTTGCCTATATATATGTACAGATAAATCTATTTATTTTTAATTCATTTATTTATACTCACACACGTATTAATCTTAAACAAGAACTTCGTTGTTTGATTAAGGCTCTTCAACACAAAGAAAGTAAAGTGAACTTAGGAGGGACTTTTCTGATTGGCAGAGGCAAACAGTATTATTTGTATCTGGCAGTTTGAGAATTTGAACGAATTGATTTTCTGTTTTCAAAGTGAAATGCTCCACTCTTCCTCTTCCATTTATCTCTTTAAATTGAACCTGCTGACAAAGTAAGTTTAATACCTTAAAATGATAAACTATTTATTTAAGACTTTAGATCATTTCTTTGCATCTTTAACTTTCTGGAAAAGGCAATAATACTACGGCAAAAGAAATGAGGTAGACTTCTTATTAAGTTCTGGATTCTTAGAAGCCTGAGTATTAGAAAATCATAAATAAAGGCTTGGATCTGTCCATCTATTGTTAATATAAACTTATGCAAAATAGGATTAGGATACGTGTATACACCTAATATGGTATATGGGTCACCTTTCATTTGCAAGCCATTGACTTGAATTCTAAACAAATTCCATGTAATGATGTTTGATTTCCACAAACTTAAAAAGTCTACAGTGGTAATGCATTAATTTAGCATTATTATCAAAATTAGCATTATTTACTGAATTAATATGTGCCAATCACTAAATAATTTATATATAATACGTTGATTCTCACAAAAATGCCTAAGAGATTTTTTTAAAATGCTGTCATATTCATTTTGCAGATGGGCAAACTTGGGCTCAGTAAGATTAAACAACTTGCCCATGGTGACACAATTGGAAAAAGACAGCTGAAATTCACTCTCAGGCTTCCTGATCCCAAAGCCCTTGTGCCATAGATGTGCTGCCTCTGTCATATTATTTCTAAGATTCCACTAATTACAAAACAAAACTAAGGTAAGATGAAGCTCTTGATTCAAATAGGATGAGAACAGGATTCAAATCCATTGTGTGCCTTCTAGTAGTATGTATGATATACATACAAGTTCTTGGTAGAACTTTTGTAAACATATATTTGTGAAAAATATTCTGAAAAAAAGGCAATGCATGTATTTTTAAAAATATTTCATACAAAAACATTTCTTCCAGTTAAAATGAGAACTTCTCTTCAGTAGATTGTGTCATTTAAAATCCTATATGTGTTCCAGTTTTAGAGATTGTTCTGGCTTCTGCTTTCATTTCTTTTTACAAAATTATCATCGTATTTGATATTTTGATGACCTGAAGACTATTTGCAGTCCTAGAACCCAAACCTATACCAAATTCTCATATTCCAACTTCAGCTACAGTTCCTAACCCACTGAATTCCCAAGGACAATAAAACACATTATCAAATACCCAGTGGGAAATTAGAAGTTTGGAAAGAAAAGTTATAAACTTAAAGGTTGTTTTTTAACATTCACAAACACTGCATGGCACACAAAATTCTGCATCCAAAATAAATGCTTCCATTTAAGAACAGTGACCCAGTATTTATCAGAAATGAATACCTGCCAAAACCACAAGCCAATCTCATAAACTCAGGCTATGACAATGTTCACAGATGGGGAAGGAATGTAATTTGCTTCCTTGATTCTACTTTTCTATGAAAAACAGAATATAGGTGATTTAACTTGTTAGTGAATTACAATCTAAATAATATCCTAAGTATATAGCTCATAAAGAAAAAAGACTGCCATACAGCAACTGTGAGTAATGATACAGGAAATATGAAGGATAATTTCAACTTCTCATTTATTTAAATTTAACTTACAGTACAATCAAATTGCTGCTATTTCCCTGACCAAAACCATTACACAACAAACAGGACTGACTTGCACAATTCAGTTGCCTGCTTGATAGTATTTGGAGAACATTCAAAAGGACAAACTGGCCCATTAGTCTTCATCTTCCTGGCTCTTGGTATTCTAACATTACAAATTACTTTTAAAAAAATTGCCCTCTCATTCTGTCCACTTTTAAAATGGCAGTATTCATAAAGACACAAAAAACTCCCAACAAGTTTTTAAACATGAGTCTGTAGTCACATAAGCACCATTCATACTAATCAACTGAGTATTTGACTGCTCATAATATTCTAGAGAGCTCTAGGGGATAGAGATTGAAAAGAATGCAGCATTTTGATTCAGGAAGAAGTATCAGACTGTTGGTGTGTAACTTCATTGCATCTCTTTGAGCATCAGTTTTCCTCAGAGTAATCTCATAAAAGCATTTTTATATAGCTGAATTTATAATTTATAATTATAAATTTATAATTCTAATTATAAAGTCTTTATCACACCAAAGAACCAATACTAGAAGTATAAGTTAAAATTTTGAATGATTGATTTTTCTCATTATTGTGTTTTAAATGCATTGAATGATGAGTGTTTTAGTAAGCTTTTTGTTGCTATAACCAAAATACATGACAAAAACAATGTAGAGGAGGAAACTGGCTCACAATTTCAGGGTCTCAGTCCATAGAATACTGCCTCCATAGGTCTAGGCCCAAAGTGAATCAGAAAATCATGGTGGAGAGGCAGGGCAGAGGAAAGCAGCTCAGGACATGGCAACAGGCAGAAGAGAGAGCTCTGCTCAACAGGGAAAAAATACAAACCCAAAGGTACACCTCCAGGGACCTATCTCCTCCAGTAATACTCTGCCTGCATACAGTTACCACCCAGTTATTCCACTGGTGAATTAATCAACTGGTTAGGTTACACCCCTCACAATCTAACATTTCACTTCTGAAAATTCTTGAATATCTCACACATGAGTGTTTGGGAGGCACTGCATATCTAAACCATAATATTCTGCTCCTGGCCCTCAAAAGTTCATGCCCATCTTACAATGCAAAACACATTTAGTCAACTTGCAACCACCCCCATAGTCTTAACAGTTTTAGAATTGTCCAAAAGTACAAGTCCAAAGTCTCCTCTGAGACTCAAGGCAAACTCTCAGGGTAAGCCCCTGTAAATATCAAAACCAAGTTACTTACATCTAACACATAATGGCACAGAATAAACATTTCCATTACACAAGGAGAAACAGGGACCTAGAAGGAATGGTATCAAAGCAAGATCAAAATACACCTGGATAAACAAGTTATATAGCTCCAAGTCCAGCATCTGGAGCACATGGCATCATGATGTTCTCTCCAAACAATTTGTGTAGCTCCACCACTATGGCCGTATTGATTGCAGCCCACATGACCTCTCTCAGCTTGTTTCTGCTCAATTCTTCCAGCGTTCCTTGGTAGACATTTCACATTACTGACATCTCTTAATCTTAGGAGTCCCCACTACAGTTTCAGTTTCCTTCTCACATCCTCACGCATCACCCTCTTAGGGGCAGCCTAAAGGAACTCTGACCCTGCTACACTTCTCCTGGCTTCCTAGGCCTTCCTTTGAAATATTGGGGGAAGTCTCCAAGACTCCCTATCTCCAGAACCCTTCATTCCTGCAAAAACAGCACCACATGATTGATACCAAATCTTTTATCATTTGGAGCACTAGCCAAGCCTCCTGGTACCACCGATGCAGTAAACTCTGAGTACCAAGGTGGCTATGCACAGTGAAACTACTTTCTAGGCCTCCATGCATAAAAAGGATTCTGCCAGGATCTCCTCTCAAATAATTTTGACTTTTATATTCTTGAACTTGAGATGGGTATGGTCTTGCCAATTCCTACACTTGATCTTAGCCAAAAGGCTGAAAAGAGATGGTCCTTCACATTCTTGACATGGCTTCAAACCATTTTTCTTGTTGTTTCTTGGTAAAGTATTTAGTGTTTCTTTAGTGACTTTAATCCCTTTAACAACCACACCTTCCTTAATGTTTTAGTCAGCCTTTTTACTGCTGTGACTAAAAGATCTGACAAGAACAATTTATTTAGGGTCCCATTGTTTCAGAGTTCTCAGTCCATAGACATCCAGCTCTATTCCTTGGGACTTGGAGTGAGACTAAACATCAGGGTGGAATAGTGCAGTGGAAGGAAGTGACTCATATGATGATTAGGAAGCAGAGAGAGACAGAGAGAGATTCCACTCACTAAATACAAAGTATATACCCCTAAAACATGCCCTGCAATGATCCACCTCTTCTGACCACACCCTACCTGTAGTTAGTTACCACTCAGTTAATTCCTATCAGGGGATTAATTCACTGCTTGGGTTAAGGATCTCATAAACCAATCATTTCACCTCTAAGATTTCTGGCATTTTTTCACACATGAGCTTTTGGGGGATACCTAATATTTAAACCATAACACTTAGCCCCAGTTTTACACACACTTTTCTGATCAAACTGTTAGTTTTTCAAATCTTTCTGCTTCGCTTTCTGCTCCTAATTATCACAGTAAACTTGGCTAGAAGTTGTCAGCAATACCTATACAACTGCCTGAATGTGTGCTACCTTGAAATTTCCTTCACTGAGAACAGAGAACACCCTTTAGTTTCATATCTCTTCTTATATGAGCACTAATCTCATTCATGAGTACTTTATCATTATGATCTAATTAACTTTCAAAGGCCCAATCTCTAAATAACATCATATTAAGAATTAGGCATCAACAAATTATAATTTCCAGAACACAAATACTCAGTCCTTAGCTGGTTAAACAAAAACCTTATAGTCCCATCTGTGAATGGGAAGTTAGGAAATGGAAAGTTAGCAAATGAGGTATTTTTACAAATATAAAATATGTCATATCACTATATGCACATGTTAACTAATCTATATATCTTTATGTTGTTTTATAATTTACAGTATATAGCATAGGTCCCAACTCTCTTTAAGAGTATAAGAAACAATGACCACAAAAGCAATGAGATTATGGTCTCAAAACACCAATTTCAATTTAGAAAAAGAATTCCCAGAAAAATAGCCAACTCCATAATTGGGTCGAGAAATGCATAATTTGAATCTGAACCATCCATCTGTCACATCCAATAGTCCTAAAGTTATTAAGACTACCAAGCTATTCAAAAGGCTTGAAAATCAACATGAAGAATCTCAAACTGGTCGAAGATCAGACCATCTGAGCTTCAGAAAGAGAATTGTCTTTGATTAAAATTCATAAAATATGATCAAAATAATTTTCTCTACTAGATTAGTCTATCTCCCTGAAATTCAACCTCACAAATAAGTCTCAAGACATGGGCAAAATATTGACAACTTCTTTGTCAGAACATAACATAAACAGCCTCTAGTCCAATTTCCAATAGAGTCCTCCTTCTCCTCTGAAACTTCATAAGCCCAGTCTTTAATGTCCACAGTCCTATCAGCATTCTCATCATCTGCACTCCCACCAGAATCACCTGTTAAACTCCACTTACAACACTCCAAAGCTTTTTTTAGCTTGCATCTCTAAACATTTCACAATTCCTCCCCCAAATTTCAAAAAGTTCCAAAAGCTTCTGAACCACATGATTAAGTTAGTCACAACTATGCCCCCACTTCATGGTACCAGTTTTTGGTTTAGTCAGCTAACCAAGGAAGGCAGCTCAGGACATGGAAAGAGGAAGCAGAGAGAAGGACAAAATGTAAACCCCAAAGGCACACCCCCCAATGACAAAGTGACTCCAGCCCCAGTGACTCCACCTTCCCTCCACCTTACCACTCAGCTAATCCATCAGTGGATTAATTCATTGATTAGATTATATCTCATACAAACTAATCATTTTACATCTGAAAATCCTTGCATAGTCCACACATGCACTTTTGAGGGATACCTTAAATCTACCTAAACTTAAACAGTGAGATTTTTTGTAGCATATTTGTTCATGCAAATAGCATACTTTGATTATATCCAGCCCCCTACCCTCCGTCTCCTTCCTCTTCTGTAATAGTCTCTCCACTACTTTCAGGTCTTCTTTCCCCAATATTTTGCACATGAGGGAAAGCAAAGTGATACTTGTCTCTCTGCTTGACTTATTTTACTTAACATTATGATGAGTGGTTTATTTTTTAAGAGATTTTTCTTGTAGCAATCTAAATAAGGAAATAACCAAAATGGTTGAAAATTAGATAGCTTCACTCAAGAAGATAATCTTATATTGTTATATCTTATATTGATACAACAGCCAGCCTAAATTATAATAACCTAGAACTTATTTAGTTAAGGCTTTCTTGGATTTAAAAAGTAATGTGAAGTTTCTGCTACAGTCTTGCTTAAAAGATGACAAACTTTCCATAAATTAAAAATAAGGGGACAATCAGGCTAGCAATAATGTTGTATAAGTGTAGTTCATTCCCACAGACCTGTTAAATCATTTTTGCCAATCCATAAAGCTAACAACACATTCAAGTGAGGAGTTCAAAACAGGGGTAAGTTGATACTGGACCTGTATTCGGTGGCTAATGAGACACAGGGGATGGAGTAGAAAGGATTAAAGTTCCATGTGTAATACCCACAACATTCCATGTTTTGGAGTGAACTTGTCAGCTAAATAGTAATGATTGACAATTTACTAGTGAACTTTCCAATTAATTAAATAGGCCTTACTTAGAAGCACTTTGCATTGACTTTTAATTGAGACTATGTATCATTGCTTCATGCAAAAATCACTTCTAGATCATCTATATCTGGTGTGTTCTTAAATTTCAGATATGTTCACCCACAACCCAACTGCAGACCACTCATACTACAAGGGCAGACCATAGCTCAGGTCTTCTTGGGCCAGGAGAATGAAGCGGACCGTCTCTTTGAAAGCAACACAACAATTTCCATTGAGAAGACGTTAGTCAGTTTTTAAATGTCTTTAGACATTTTCCCTCCCTTTCTACTCTCCTCTCTTAGACTGGTATATTTTAATCATTTTTTAGTTTCTATCATTTCCCAGATATATTTATCTAGATGTTTGGATGTTTTTCTCCATCACTCACCCTTGTTGCCCAACCAAATTTGTTTGTCCAACTTCCATCAGTTCACTGAGTTCTCTCATGTGGCATTCAAAAGAAGAATTTTTGGAACTAGGAATAGATTATTCTTTTCTTCCCAGTAAGGAAATTTTTCTCTTGATGATGAGAAAATCACTTCTGTTTAATGAATAATTTTTCCAAGGAATTTCAAATGAATAACATTTAAAACCACATTAGTCTGAAATTTCTCATCCTCTCATCTTCCATCTGGATGACTCATGACAGAAGAAAAAACATTTCCTTCACCAACATGTGCAGACAATTCCTTGAGAATGAGCATGACCTAGATTTCAGGTGGTAAGGTAATTAATTAATTTATTGGAAAAGAAAACCAAATACGGAATTAAATTACTCATCATCTTCATTTTCCTATCTCTGTAACATACCCAGGTCCAAATAAGACTTTTCAAAACATTTGAAAACTTTAGATAATAATAAACCCACCAGAAAGTAAATATAGGTCACAATTTCAAAAGACATCATAATGACACGACCACCAAATGTAGCATGCCAAATTTATTTAGTGGTAGCATTCAAAAACTCCAAAAATCAGACACTGATATGATCCCACATCTATACAATACAACCAGAAATAATGACAAAAAGAGTAGTTTTAAAACCAAGGTCTAGGAGGAATGCGTACCCGGTTTTGAAAAAGCAACTGTATTATATGTGGTGTATTTTAACTATATTTAATTCAAAATAAATAGTATTCTTGGAGCCATATGAAATATTGGAATGATTTTGTTATATTATATTGAAATTGTTTAATTCCTTTGAAAGCAAGGAAATTTCTTACTTATATGGTAGCCACCGGTTTTAGATAGTGCCTGCCTCCTAGAACCGTGTCACCAACTGCCCTGTATCACAGAATTTCAAGGGTAATTTTGCAAGTCTCACCCCTCAGAACCTAAAACAGAAAACTTTGGGTGGATTATGTAAACCTACACTTTTAACTTGTTTCCTGGGAATTTCACTGAAGTCTGATAACTACTAATAGAAACTTCAGTAATTAGATAACTTTGGAAAAACCCTGTATAGAGTCTAAAAGGGTCATATTCAAGCTTATCATTGGGGAAAAGTTGTTTGAACACTAAGCATAGTACTCCTCTCAAAAGATGGATGATACTAAGTCTGCATGCTTTTCATTCGTTTTCATTGCTTAATATCAAAAAATTCAAATCACATCAGCCCCGTCTCCCTAACACAGTCATTGGGTTCTCAAGAATTACCTTTGTATAATTAAAAAATTCCTTTTGCATCCTCAAATCCAATTTCCTAGCTGCCCACCCCCATCTTAAGCTTAATTTGTCTAAAGATAACAATTTTGCTACAACCTTTTCAAGTGATACAGAGAAAATGATTGGTATTACAGTCTGAATGTTTGTGCCCCCACCCCAGAATAATTCATGTTGAAACCCTTATCTCCAGTGTAGCATTATTGGGAAATGGGGACTTTCAATGGTCCTGAGGGAAAAGTCCTCATGAATGGGATGAGCACCATCATAAGAACAGACACTTGATGATCTATCTCCCATGTGAGGATACGGCAAGAAGGCATCCAAATAAGACAACTTCTTCCATTTTTTAGCTCTTGCATTTATCCTATAAAATTTCTCCCACCCATGTTCTGTTAGTAGAGCTCCCAAACCACTTTTTACTTACCAAAAAATAAGCAAAGAGTTGCTTACTTTTTGATTCACTGTTTATTCAAATAAACTCTCAAAGATGTTTTTGTGCCTCAGTTTACTTTTTAACAGCTTTAATCACCACTTACACATGGATGATTCATATTTCATTTATATTCCCCAACAACAACAACACTTCTCCCTGATATTCAGACCCCTAAAAATCAATTGTCTATTTGGCGTGCCCACTTGATTTTCCCAATAGTCCAGTCATAATTGTCTCCCCCAAAATTTAACACAGTCCTATCCTGAATTCTAATCTGGTTCTCTTCCTGTGCTTCCCATCTCAGAAATGGCTCCACTGTCTATGCAGTTACACAAGCCATAGATTTAAAAGTCATCCTGGAGTACTCCTGTCACCTTATCCTGTCATTTACAGTCTAACATCCAGCTGTCTGCTTTGTTCACTTAATATTGGATGAACGTACTCCTTTGCATCTGTCAACATTCTCTCGGCTCAAGCGACCATTCTCTCTTGCAATCGCCCACTAAATGGTTTCCCTGCAAATCACCTTTACTGCTCCTCTAGTCTCTTCTCCACGGTGTAACAAGGGTCATATAAACAAATGTCAATGGTTTCCCATTGATGTTATGATGAAACCCAAAAGTTGGATGTATTTACAACATGGTTTGATCCTCCACGTGTATACCTAAGTACTTCCTCTCCACATGTATTTCTTCTCCATGTGTATTTCCTAAAGTACCTCCCTTGCGCCCAGGGGTCCCGACTCAGGAGTTTCTCCATATAATACACACACACACACACCTCTGCATGCACATACAAAATGTATTAAGAACCATATGAAGGCTCTATCACAAAAATCAACAACCCATATTCCTAAAAACCTACTTTGAGATTAACACAGGTCTTGGGAGAACACATCTCCACATCTCTTCCACTAGGTCCTCCAAACAAAAACAATGACCTCAAATGCTGTGGAAGTTTGTAGATAATTGACACCACTGTCAATAACAGGAGAGAGACACTGCTGCAGAATGCAGGGAGGAGTTGAGTGATGGAAACTCTCAGGTAAAGACTAAGTAAATCAGTTGCTTTGTTAATTTGTTAAATTCTTCTCTAAGACCATAAAAATAGTCCATTGTGGAACATTTTACAATGTTTATCTAAATGTTCCTTTAACAATTGTTTCCAACAGTCTATAACCTATTTGGGTGCAGAAGCTTTGTCTCCTTTTGTCCTTTCTGGTGTTTAGCACAGTCATGATAAATAATAAACAATTCTATTAAACAAATGAGTAAATTTAGAATAATGCACAGTGGCAGAAGTCCTTGGGCAAGTTTCTCACCCTCTCTGAAATTTAGCTTGTCAGCCAAAATATGGATAAACACAACTATCTCATAAGTTTGTTTATAGCAACGTGTCACAAATAGCACCCAACTCTTGAACATGCAGTTCAATAAATTATAAAAGATAATATTCATCTTTACCACGACCATGAGTTCCCAGGTCTCTCCCCATGTATTACTACTATGCCGAGTTTTCCAGTTTTCAAAATAGTCTGCCTGAAAGCAAAAGCATAGTGTACAATTACACTGGAAAACTAAACCAAATCCCTCTTTTGTTTTTGCTGCCAGATTTTTTTAATGAGAACTAAAATGAACTAGTATCACTGAATTTTAATTACACAGGAACTATTTTGTTGAGTGGATCTATTGTGCTTATGCAAAATTTGATCTTGCACTCCACTCCCTCTCTTAATCCCTCATTTGTAACAGAAAACTCTTTTATACTCTGCTGTGTATCTAGAGATGGCACCTGAATAACAAAACACATTGAAAATCACATTTATAGATATATTCTGAATTGGAGAATATCCTTTATTGGTTGATTCTAATAGGATTTGTATAACTATAGATGCCCTTCCAACACCGGTTCTCAATGGTTTGACCCCTACTTCCACCCCATTCTCCTCCAATGACCATGTCCCTTACCCCACCTCAACCATTCTTTCTCTTGGTCATAACCTAGAACTCTTCATTACCAATGTTGGAGGATCTACAAAATCTTAATTTCTAGCACCTTGATCCTGGATCTCTATTCCTCTCCTGCTCCTCAGTTTCCAACATCTTATCACCTATCCTCACGTTTGATTGATGACCATACTTCCTATTTCTCTGAAATAATAGAGACAACTCTTCATTCTGTTCTCAATACAGAGCCAGATTGATCTAATTGGAATGTTAATTAGATTGTGTCATTTCTCTAGTTGGAACCCATCCTCTACTGACTTATCATCCAGCTCATGTAAAAATCAAGTCATACAATGACCCAAGAGAAGGTTTAAAAGGAGCACCAGTGATAACTGTATCAGGACAATACAAATAAGCTCAGAATCTGAAAGAAGAGAAAAATGAATTTCAACCACTTTGATCTGACTTCCACTAATTTTCTGAACTTGTCGCCTATTAGCTTTTTCTTGCTCCCCTTTCTATGGTTGCATGATGTTCCTTAATACACCTAAATACACCTAGAATACACCTAAGCATGTACAGTTTTTCACCACAATTCTCTTTACCTTAAGTGTTCTCCAATATATCCAGTTTGCTGCCTCATCTTCAAATCTTTATTTTCCTCATGAAGTTAGACTTTCCCCTTGACCTACTATATAAAACTACCAGATCTCTATCCTTGTTTGGACTTATTTTTTGTTTTTTAGCCCTTATCAATATCTGATGTACCGTATATTCTACTTATCTCTTTAGTTGATGTCTGTGTTCTAAAAACAATTCAAGTATATACCTCCTTTTAGACAGGGATTTGGTGAAAAGGGTTTTTTGTTGGTGGTGGTGTTGGTGGTTTTGTTGTTTGATTGTTTGTTTTTATTCAGGTACTGGAAGAGTGTGGAAGGCCTATAATAAACATTCACCTATGAGCCTGATGAGAGCAAATGAAATTCTTATGCAGTGTAGGAAGCCTCACTCAGCTAACAGTCCATCTCACAAGAATGAGAATTTTAGCATCTGAAATATGGAGTGGACAGGTAAAGAGAAAGTTTATGTAAAACACTCAAAGAATAAAGATTATACTCAGAGCAGGAGCAGAGAAAGAAAGGAAGAGGACCTTATGATCTAGAGTAGAGAAAAACCTCTGAGTAGGAAATCACTCTTAACTTGACCTTAAAGACAATGGAACTGGAAGGAAAAAGAAGAAAGATGAGCTCTCCAAGCAAGGAGAGAACAATATTGGTAAGTCAGAAAAAAATAAATGATGGTGTCTTAGTTTGAGTTTTTCCAAAGCAGATCCTGAGAGGGCGGTAGTTTGCTTGGGTGGTATACCAGAAAATACAAGTGAAGAAGGAGGGAAAGTGACACAGACAATGTAGAGAAGCCAATGGAGTGAATGGGCAACCACTGTGGGCAACTGAAGCTCAGTTCTCCTGGGGAACTCTGATACACGGTGTTAGTTTACTATTGCTGCTATAACAAATTATCACCAAGTTAGTGACTTAATTCAAATGTATTATTATGTATTTCTGGACACCAGAAGTACAAAAATAGGTTCTATGAATCTGAAATCAAAGTGTCAACAGAACTACATTCCTTTTAGTGGTCCTAGGGGAGAATCTATTCCTTGACTCTTCTGATTTCTAGAGGTAGTTCACATTCTTTGAGCATTGGCCTCTTCCAGAGTTCTATCAATCTGCTTCCATCATGTTTTTCTTATAAAGACCCTTGTGATTACCTTGGGACCACCAAGATAATTCTTATCATATCAAAATTCTTAATCTAATTGCATCAAAGTCCTTTGTCAAGTAAGGTAAGTCATAGGGTTTGAGAGCTAGGATGTGGATATCTTTAGGGGAGCCATTATTCTACCACTACAGATACAATGGGAAAAACTCTTTAGAACCATTCACCTACCATCAAGTATGGGAAGCTTGGACATATTGCTCTGACTTGATTGTGCCTGCATACAGGTGAGGAAATTCACAGATTCAGAAGAATACCATCTGGCAGAGAAGAAGATTCCAGAAACAGGATGTTGCCAGGTCTGAGGGAAGGGCATCACTATCTGGTATCCATGGAACAAACAGAAGATAATTAGGAGGGTGTATGTGGGGAAATCATAGGAAATAGAATTGAAAAGATAAAAGGTAAAGATTATGCAGGGCTGCAGAAGCCAAATAATTGACGTTAGGTAAACATGAGTTTTTAAGAAATGTAGTGAAGGCAAGGTTTTAGGGAGTTTTGTCTCACAGGAAAATATCAGGAGCCTAATATCAATGATGCCTCCAATAGTCCAGAGGAAAGAGGATGGAATTGCATGACTCAAAGTATAGACCTGAGAACTGAGAGGCAGGAAGTAGTGAAGACAAAAAGGAAATTAAAGGTCTAGGTACTAAAAATAAGGATCAAAGAAGAAAGAAAAATCAAAGCATGGCCCCTGCACAAGGATGACACGTAAATTCGTGAAGCGTTCCTTATTTTTAAAAAAAAGAAAAAGAAAAATCAAAGAGATCATGAAGGTTCTAACTTAAAAGGCTTAAATAATAGACAGGTTCAATTTCAGGTTCATTAAATTTGAGATAAGATGATGTTGCTATATCCAAATTGAGCTGTCATGACATTAAAATTCCTCTAAACTCTTATCTGCATGTCTCTTATTCAATTAGAAATCATATTTCATGTAGAGATGGGTAAATATTTTGACATTTTTCATCATTGCATTGCCATTAGTATACTTCCAGGCAACTCTTCAAACTCATCCATATCACTTTTATGGAACACTTAATAAGAACGTAGCTTTTTTTGAAACCAGAGTTTTTGACTTGTTACATAAGTTACAGTATTACAACACACTAACAAACTAGGAGGGCAGAACTGTATATTGAAAATCCCATGGGTCTTCAAGTTCAAACATGGATCACACCTACATTACACCATCTAGTCATTACATGTCTTAACTGCAAATTTAGGTGAGTCACTAAAGTGATATGTGTTTGGTTCATTATTTGATATCCGTTGAGCTGAAGGATATTATCTCTAATGTTTCTCCTACTTCAGAGTCTTGGCTCTGAACAAATGGCTAAATTCATCCACCAATTTAGTCAAATTCTAATAGCTCTGATATAATGCACATTTTATGTGAGTATATTATCAAATTTACATTATTTTAAAGTTAAAAGATCATTAGGTGATAAATAATGTATTAGTAGTGCGTAAATCAGTTCACATGTGAATTGGAACTACCACAGAGTGACTTGCATTAAGATTATTAATATCTTTCACTTGATAGCACTTTACAGAGATCTTTTACATGTTTTTCTCTTACTTAATCTTAAAAACTACTTAATATTCATTTTTCATTTGAGGAACCTGAGGCTCAGTTGAACAACTGTGTAAGGCAAAACAGCCACTGATGGAGTCTATACTTCAGCCTCACACTGACACCAAATCCAATAGTATTTTCATAGCACTAAGACATTCTTCATTATATCAGACCTGTAATGTCTAAATGTAACTTAAGGTTTTCAAACAAAATATGGATTTAATTACGTATAGCTTGCTTAATTACATGCAATCATTACACCTTATAATGATTACTTGCCCTATTATAGAGTATATAACATTATACTTAAGAGTTTGCAATACTTACTTCTCTGTCTTCATTGGGAAACTCTCAAGAGCACGGAACATGTGTGTCACATGCATCTACCATGCACCCTGGCTAAAAGTAGGTTCTAAAATGGTTTGACATTTGAATGAATACAGTGACTTTAACTGGCCCATCCATGGAGTATTTCATTATTGTCAAATTTACTTATAATTACCATCTAAAGTTTTTATTGTATGAATGATGTATATGGATGATGACAGAAGCTACCATACACTTTCACTTGGCACTTATTTAAACTGTCACATTTTTTAAAAATGTATAGACCAGAGAATAGGCAAATTCACAGCAATGGGTGAAGCCTTTAAAAATACTCTGTCTGTGATTTATTGGGCAATGAAGTAAAAAAAAAGGCAAGGATATAAAAATATCTGGATACAGCACTTTTACAAGATGGCATTATTATACAGTGAATAGCTGCATAATACACACTCCTTTTCAAGTGCACAAGGAATGTTCACCAAGATAAAAATGTGTTGGGCTACAAAATAATTTTTTATTTTTGGTTCTGGGGACTGAATCAGGACTTCATTCACTCTCAGCATATACCTTACCACTGAGCTAAATCACCAGCCTCCAAAATAATTCTAAACATATTTGAAAGATTGAAATTTTACAGAGTACATTCTCTAAAGTTCAATTAGGAATTGTTAATAAACAAATGTGGAAAATGTCCCCCAGTCAACATTCAGAATTTAAACAACTAACTTTTAAATCAAAAAAAGGTTTTTTTTATCAAAAAAAAATCACAGGAAAAAGTTTAAAATTTTGAAATTAATTACAATGAAAAATTCTGTGTGTGCATGTGTACATAAACTTGTGAGCTACACTATAATCCTTACCAAAATGTTCTTTTCACTTAAAATTTATGTTCAACACTAATGCACAGAATCAC
>JAJEJO010002971.1:0-28798 GCA_020662805.1 Glaucomys volans
GGGCCTGTCAGATAGGCCTGGACCCAGGCTCAGCTGCTCCCAGGAGCTGAGGGAAGCAGCAGGACAGAAGGCAGCAGGGTCACCAGCCCTTGAAACACTGGCCTTTTGGACAATTGTTTTTTCCTCCCTGCGCTGAGGAGCCACCAATGGACGCAGAAGGCAAGCTTGCTGCCGTGCTGTGGCCGCGGCCCTGCGGCAGGCTCACTGGTTGTAGATCCCACTCCAAGGCAAACGAGGCCCTGGAGGTTATAGCCAAGAGCCTGGCCCTGGCTCAGGGTGGCAGGGGCAGTGGGGGGGAGCAGGCGCTGATGAGAGGGGTGGGCATTGGGTCACAGGGAGAACAGCTGCCAAGGGGCAGTTCAGAAGGGGCACAGCCCAGACAGAGGTGCCGGGGCCTGAGCTGTGGTGAAGGGGACCCGAAGGAAGGTCTCAAGGGGAAGGGTGATGTAGAGGCCAAGGGACATGTCCTGGTGACTGAAGAAGCCCAGGCGACTCTCCAGTAGGCCCTGCTGGGCCATCACCAAGTCAATGGCCACCAGAGTTGGCTCTCACCATGTCATCCCCAGGGCTACCGCAGGGACCCCAGCGGCTGGGGTGACCCAGAAGCCCTGCAGTAGAGAAGCTCAGAAGTCACGCTCGCTCTCAGACAGGCCTTCGAGGACCCCAGCTCCCCAGCACTGACCAGTGGCCTTAGGAGAGTCACTTCATGACCTCCCACCTCCCTTAGCTCAGCCCCTTCTCTGTAGGGTGAGGGCTTGGGGATCAGTGCTGCCCTGGGATGGCCAAGGACATGGTGCCTACTGTGGGCCACGCGTGGGGTAAGGGCTGGGAGGGAGCTGCGGGCACTGTGGGCATCGCCCTGACTCACCAGTTCTGGAGGCCACACCCTCATTTGCTTTTCCAGTCTTAAGGCGGTTTCTGCTGTGACCGGCATGCAGGGAGGGTGACATAGCACCCCATTGCAGCTTAGTTCGTCACACCTTCATCAGGGCTCCCTGGGCAGCAACTCCGCCCTCTGTCTCCCACCCAGACCTGGCCTGGAGCCCCCAGGGAGCCAGGGCGAGAGCCTGGGATTGATCCCAGCACCCTCACTTCCTCAAGGGCTAGCCCTGTCCCTCTGGGTGGGTGCCAGCACCCAGGAAAGGGGCACCCAGGGCATCCTAGACCTGAGGCCCCAGCACCCGCAGGGACAGGGAGAGGTGCTGGCTGTGGGTGGGTGGTGAGAGGACGCCCCTCAGCTCTCCAAGGCTGTCGTCCCCAGTCCCCCAGCCACAGTGTCTGAGGTGGCTAGGCTCCCAGGGCCACTCCAGAAACCACTCAACCCATGACAGACACACACAGAGTCCCACTGTTTCCCAGGAAAGGCAGGCCAGGTCCCCCCACCCTGTCCCCCCTCCAAGCCAGAAACAAGGCCTGGCCCCTTCCACAGGTGGCCAGCCCTCCAGGTCCACCTCCCACAGCTGTGGCAGAGATGATGCACCTTGGCTGGTGCGTGGGGGGCAGGACCAAGCCCCCAGGGTCCAGAAAGGGAGGAGCTGGGGTCCCAGCCTTCCCAGCAGCAGCTGCTTCCTGGGGTTAGGGTAAGAGGAGAGCCCTGGGGGACTGTGGGTGTGTCCCTGGGGGCCTCTGCAGGCCTGGAAGGGCAGTGGGCTCTGGGTCTTGACCCCCCACCCCAGGGACTGCCCAAGCAGGACAAGCAAAGCCAAGTGGTGCTGGCTGCCAGCCCTGGTGCAGAAGGGTTCCATGGGGCTGGCCACACGTGGCTGGGGCCACCAGCACATCAGGTGCCAGCACCAGGGGAGAGTTCATCAGTTTATAACTTGGTACTAAAAATAATTCTTAAAAAGCACTCAAATAGGGCTGGGTTGTGCTCAGGGGTGGAGCGCTTGCCTGGCATGTGTGAGGCCCTGGGTTCAATCCCCAGCACTGCACAGAGATAAATAAATAAAAATAAAGGTCCACTGACAACTAAAAATTTTTTTAAAAAAAAGCACTTAAATAACTGTCACAGGAGAGTGGGGAACTGAAGCTCCAAGCCTCAGAGAAAATTTAAGGTCAGGCACCAAAAGCCACGCAGGTGAACTTCATGATAAGTGAACGTCAAGCAGGCCGGGCAGAAGCAGCCGGAGAGGGCGGAGAGGGCGGAGAGGGCGGCGGGACCACGGGCAGTGCTGCCGGGCGTCTGCCCGCCAACTGGCTCCACCGCCCAGTCTTCCCAGTCACTCCCCGGGCGGGCGGGGTTCTTGAGCCTCGCTGTGCTCTCCCGGGCTGTCAAGGCGCGATCCTGTTCGGGCGGCTACTTCCACCCGCCAGGTGGTGCCGGGGTCAACAGTGGGCAGGCTTGGTCTTAGGGCACCTGTGCGACTGAAGGAACGTCCCTTCTGTAGTTTACAGAGCAACCTGTGGCCATAGGCCAAACCTCACAGTGCCCTCAGTGGACCTGCAGGTGCCCGCTCCATCGGCCTCTCCCTCTTGGATTTGCCGGTTGGCGCCTGTGGCACCTGGTCCTTCCCCGGGTTAGTGCTCCTCTGCTGTGCTGCCGAGGGACACGGCAAGGCCAGCAGCCAGGGCAAGATGGCAGCGAGGAGGCCGGGCAGGGCCAGAGCAGGGGAGCACGGAGAGAGTCTGTGACGAGGCCAGCTTCCTGCTGGACGAAAGTGCTCGTGGACACAAGCGGGGACCCAGTGGGACAGACACTTTTGTGCTCCTGCTTCTAAGCAGGGGACCCAGCAGAAAAACTAAAACAGACACGTGGACAGAGGGGCCACCATCAATAACAGTGAGGAGCACGTGGACGGGGAGGAGACAAGGAGAGGAGGAAACTCCAGAGACCATGAAAGGAACAGGCCGGACTCCCCGCAGGACTCCCCGCAGGACTCCCCGCAGGGCTCCCCGCAGGGCTCCCCGCAGGGCTCCCCGCCCCGGGCCCTTCTCTGTGGAGAAGCCTGTCTCCGTGTCTCCGTGGCTTCTGCAGTCAGCCTGCTGCGTGCTCGCTGCCTCTGTCCTGTCCTTCGGTTCCCTGCTGAGCGGAGATAAGGAGCCGAGCACCCCTGGGTGGTGACGCTGCCCGTTACTTGATTGTTATTAAAGGAGTTCAAGGCAGCCCCGAGCCTGCCTGTCAAGGGTTCCCGTTACTAACTCCGACCTAACGATAGCTATTGTGGGTAAAAACCGTGGGGCAGGGGTCCAGTGCTGCAGTCCCATGACCACTTCCTCTGGTTTCTGTAGTATGATCTGATTGAGTCACAGGGAAGGAGGGGACAGGATGCCCCAGGGTTGGGGATGTGCTGTGTTTCTGAATGAATGTATCCTGGCAAAGGGCGTGAGGCCAGGCACTCTCCCAGAGCTGATGGCCTGGGGGGTCCACAGCAAGGGTCTTACTGCCAGGCGCTCCTAGCCAAGCTCAGAGGTGCTGAGGTTGTGGCAGGACCCAGGCCTTGAAGCGGGTAGTGGGGACCAGGGAGGGCACCCAGGGGTCAGACACCCAGAAACCCGGGCAGGAAGCCCAGCTCAAATCACTGACTGCCACAGGTGACCTCCTGGTGCCACCCAGGGGCCCCTCCTGCAGGCAGGACTCATGGCAGGAAACCACCCAGAGGCTGCTGGGACTCTCCACGCTGCCTCCTAGGCTTTCCCCGGCGGCCTCCACTCTCCCCTTCCCAGGAGCACCTTAGCAGGGGAGGTGTTGGAGGAATGCGGCATTGGTCTGCAGGACGTGGAGCAGGGCTGGAGACGCCCCTGACCTTCATCCTTCCCTCATCCCTAGCGCCTGGCAAGGGGAGACTCTGGGGAAGGTGTAGAACGGGCAGGAGGAGGGGAGAGGAGAGGAAGTCTCAGTGTGAAGAGAGCTGTCCTGGAGGTTCTCACACCAGTACACACAAAGGTCCTCCAGTGCAGCCATAGCCACAGAAAATACTAACAAGGCTGTCTAGGCCAGGCCCGGGGAGGGCTGCCTGACCTCCCTATGCCGCCATTTATGTGCATCCTAGCCGGTGCTCCCTGCGGGCCTCTCTGAAGTGGGACAGTGTGGCGCCCATCTCCTTTGGTAGTTGTGAAGATTAAATGAGATGAAAGGCGCGAATCCCTCAGAAGAGAAGCCGGCCTCCAGCACACTAGCCAGCACCCTCCTGCTCGTCTTCACTAAACCATCTGCATTTAGCTGTAAGCTCAGAACCCCCCCTGAGAAACACCATAGGTGGGTGTTTATTTTGCTCCCATAACAACAGATCAGAGGGTCACTGTCAGTCTGGGAACAGCTCAGCGGTGTTATCAGAGCATCAGGCTTGTCTTTCCACGCCAGGGTCCTCGCCATGCTGACTTTCTCCTGTGCCCTCTCTCCTCTTGGGAGCAAGCACCCCAAACCTCTCTCGTCTCCTCCTGGTTGCCAAGCAGTTGCTACCGTTCCAGACCTCACATCCGAGTTCTGGGCAGGAAGAAGGGGAAAGCATGGGCTGGCAAAGGGTTTTCTTCCAGTGACCACTTTCTGTGTGTTCTGGAAGGGACCCCCTCCCCAGAAACCCCTCCTCACCCCGCCTTGTGCAGAAGTGTGCATCCTCCCTGCGAGGGACCCTGGACAGCTGCGCCTCCATCCCAGTGCCCTGCTCCTCTGCGTGGAGTCAAGCCTCTGTTCATCAGAGGGCGAGCGCCTGCGTGTGCCCTGTCTTACCTTCTAGCCATACACGGAGTTTCCACCTTGTAGACGGAGAAATCAAGACCATAAGATTGAAATCCTTCTGAAGATTGCTAGTGGGCGACACTCTGGTCTCCTAATTCTAGATGTTAATGCTGCATTAATCAATAATTTGAAATTGATTGTTGATGCATCTGTAACATTGATTTGAGGCATATTTTTGAAACCTGCTGTGGAATCCTTGCCAGACAATTCCAGCGTTTGATTCATCTAAGGGTCGTCACCCACTGGGGGTCTTCTCTCATCTGAGCAGTTTTTCTGGTTCTGGATATGACCACTGATTTTGTACTGAGTCCTGGTCCTTTGGTTATTATGCTAGGAGACTGATCCTAGCCAAGTCTTGTATTTTAAGAGACAGTCACCATTTAGGGTTAAGGTTCAAGGTTTAGGCTTAAGGTTCTGACATGCCTTTGCGGGCCTCCCTCCCAGTGACAGCTCCTTTCTGAACTTTGCCATGTTCTCAGGGTCTGCTCCATTCCCCTGAGAACTCCCCCTCTGCCCCTGCTGGTGATGTCTGTAGGGGCATAAGGTGCCTCCCAGGGCCACAAAACATTAGGTAACTTGGGGTAGGGTCTGAAGCACTAGGCCTGGGTCTCCCTGTGTCACCAGATGGAGGGCAGGGGACACCTGGCTTCCCTGCTGCTGCTGTGAGCAGGCACAACTGCCCTTGGTGCCCAGTTACAGAGCAGGGCTGGGAGGTCCAGATGCTTACTGCAGTCCTTGCTGCCGACAGGACACACTGCCCTCTGAGGCCCACTGGGTGTGGAGTGGGCTGAGGCTCTTCTGGGCATCCACTGGTTCCCCTTTTCCAGGCCCTGGGCCAGAGAGAGCCTTGTCCTGGATTTACTTGTGTAGCCGGCACCTGTGGGAGGTTCTGGCTGCTGGTCTCTCCGCATCCAGCACAGGGCTCTGTGGCAGATGGAAAGAAACCCAGGAAACTCACCGGCTACCAGGCCTCCATCCTGACGTCTCTGCCAGCCCAACCTCAGCTACCCAGTCCTGTTATCATTGCCTGGTGATAAAAGGCTACTTGGCTGGTTTGAGAAGGGAGGGGCAGGGAAAGTGAGTCCGTGCGTGCTGCCCCAGCTCTGAAATCCAAAGTCCTTCTAACTGCACATCCCAACCTGCCTCTCACCAACTCCCACCAAAGGCCAAAAATACCCACCAGTGCCAACAGTGGGGTGGTCTGCAGGGGAGGATGCTGCACAGAGGTTCAGCATCAGTCAGATGCTCAGCCTTGGCGAGGTGCAGCCTGTGCCCTTGAGCTCATATGGCCTCCCCGATGGACCCCAGGTGCATCACCGAGGTGATCAAGGACAGGAGCAGACTTTCACAGTGTGAATCGCCCAGCATCCCTATTTCACTCGGGTTCCTCTTGTCATAGATGGTAATCCAAGATTCACACATGGCTCCTACTCCCACCACCCTCACACATGCCTGTCTGTCTCCGATCTTCCTATCTTAATCTTTCCAGATTCCTGCAGGACCAGAGAAGTTGACATTACTGCCTGGACCTGCTGAAGAACGTCCTCATGCTCCAAGTTCCACTCCAACCTGTCCACTTGTCAAATCACCTGCCAAACGAATCGGTACAGTGTTCCCAAGTGAGGCATATGCTGCCTCAAAGTCCACAGTGTCAGCCAGTGCGGTGGCGCTGGCTTTGTGGTAGAGAATGCTAAGTGGGATTTGTCCTTTGCTGTCAGGGATATGTCCCAGCAGGCCTACATCTTTAGGTCTCTGAAAACATCGCCAAAGTTCCATCCCTCTGACTCTTTGTAGAATATGGCACCCAAATTCTGATACAAATGTGTCTTACCAGGGCATCCACCATACTTGCAAATTTCCTGTCTGCAAGGTTAAATTTGGAAAATATTATCAATACATTGGACCAGTATGCTCAAAATGTCTGAGGATCTTGTGACAGAGTCAGAGGTGGCATCACCCTGTGCTCACAGGGAGAAGGTGTACTACCATCCTTCCCATGTAAAAGCCTTCTCAATCCTCTCTCCTGATGATGGCGTGATGTCTCCCCTGGTTGGTGTCAGCCCAGAATCTGCATCCAGGGACTCTCCAAAGCTTATATCCTTTCCCCTATAGATAATAAGCAGTTGTTTCAGTCAACTTTTCTACCACTGTGACTAAAAATATGGCCAGAACAATCATGAAGGAAGAAAGGTTTATTTAGGGGCTTGTGGTTGCAGAGGTCTTAGTCCACAGAAGGCTGGCTTCATTCCTTGGGACTCGAGGTGATGGCAGGAGAGTGTGGTGGAGGGAAATGGCTCACATGATGATCAGGAAGCAGAGAGACTCCATTCGCCCGATACAAAATATATACCCCATAGCCACAACCCCAACGAACCACTTCCTCCAGCCACACCCACCTGCCTGCAGTTACCACTCAGTTAATCCCATCAGGGATCGATTCACTGATTAGGTTAAAGCTGTTGCCCAATCATTTCTCCTCCAAACCCTCTTGCATCGTCTCACATGTGAACCTTTGGGGAACACATCATATCCAAACCATGACAGTAGCCATAGGAGAAGAGAATGTAGAGTGTTCACAGTATAAATTGTGGTAAGATTATAAGGTCCTTCCTCAGAGGGAGTTGGCTTCTTCTGTAGTCAGCGAGTTCTGGGTGGGCCTAAAAGCTGGTTTAGATCTGAAAACTGGGTGCAGGACTGTGAGTTTCCACTGTGGCATCTGATGTCACTCATCTGTTCACCAGTTCTTAAATTCTCTGCACACACGGATGAAGAAATTCCTAGCTCACTGATGAAGCCTTTGGGTCCCAGGGAACACCACGTTCTCAAGACACTCATGGGCAGAGCGATCCTGGTTGCCTTTCTGGATATTCTCCCAGTGTGAACACTCTGCCCATCCTACCTCGGACAGCTCAGCTTCTCTGCCTGAATTCTGCTGTTTCAGATTCCCGGCGTCTCCTTGGGCCCAGGGAGCACAGTCTCCTTGGTCAACGCTCGCTACAGGGGCAGCCAGTACTGTGCTGGCCAAGGGTGCGGCACACCCCCACCCCCTTGGCGTGTCCCTGGGTGCCTGGGTGAAGAGGCGTCCTCGGGCCTCCCCGGAGCTTCCATTCTCAGGCTCCCTCAACGCTGGCCCTTCCAGGCTCTCTGGCTCCTCTGCCAAGGCAGGTGCAGCGTCTACGCCGGTCACACCACACAGGCGTTGCAGAGCCAGCTCCACAGTGCCCTGTGCTGTTTCCTAGAGTCCTTGTCAGGAAGTCAAATCCTGAGACACGGGAGCACTGTCCCAAATCATAAACTCAATTCAGCAAGTTCAGGGCCCAGTCCCACACAGTCCCCCTGATGGTTGGCTAGGACGCAGGTAGGTCCATGACAGGCCATTCATCCCAGAGCAGGAACTTTATTTTCCCTCTTGGTCTAGGCTGAGATCTGACCCTAGAAATTGGCCAAACAGAAAAGAGAGGAGGTGGGGACAGGTCTAAAACAGGACAGGCACATGTGGTAAGAATCCACCAGAGGAGAAGACACCACACAGGGTCGAGGCCCAGCGTCTCTGGCAAAGGGAAAGGGCTGCTTCTCCATGCCCTGGAGGTCCTGGACATTCAGGCTAAAACCAGCTGCCCAAATATCCCCACCCAGTCAGAAGACCATACCACTTCCCTGTGGAGGCCGAGTTAGCAGAGAATCCTGCTCAGGGTGTCCCTTGTAATAGTGGCATGGATTTACAAGACGTCCACTCAAGATGCCCAGTTAAATCTGAATTTCAGATAAACAACAAAAACATTGGGGATATAGCTCAGTTGGAAGAGTGCTTGCCTCACAAGCACTAAGGCCCTGGGTTCAATCCCCAGCACCGTAAAAAAATAAAAAATTTAAAAAATAACATTTTAGCATAAGTATGCCCTTGCAATATTTATTGCAATATTCATTATTTACCTGAAATTCAAATCTGACTGGGTGGCCTATCTATCATCTGGAAATGCTTCTCTTTGGAATTATATTTGGGGTCTGGTTTTTAACACAATCTGCTCCCCAGGGGTCAGGAGACGAGGATATAAGGATTTTTCCCCCCCCATACTGGGGATTGAGCCCAGGGGCACTTACCCATTGAGCCACACCCCCATCCCTTTTTATATTTTATTTTGAGACAGGGTCCTGCTAAGTTGCTGAGGCTGGCTTTGCATTCACAATCCCCCTGCCTCAGGCTCCTGAGCCTCTGGGATCACAGGCCTGTGCCAACACACCTGGTAGGAGTTGAGGATTTCTTCCTCTGTTCTGGAGGCCTCCTGGCATGCTGGGCCCCACCGAGGAGATAGACCTGAGTCCCTCATCCCACTTCCCATGCATGTGTGAGGTTCTTATTATGTGAGTGAGTGATTTTCAATTTTAAAAATTATAATCAAGTGTTTCCAGAGCCCTGAAATACTACTTACAAAACTAACTTCAAAACAAGCCCAGCTACCGAGTTGCAGATGGGGTTTAAGCCAATCTTAAAGGTTAACTCTGGAGGAGAAAAAGTCACTTTCCCCTCAGGACTGGAGGCAGGCATTGTGTTCCAAGAAGCAAACAGACCAGATGGGATTGGTGGGCTCAGGCAGCTGCAGAACGTGCACAGGAAATGGACTGTGTCTGGGCTTAAGTGGTGGTGAAGGTGAGGGAAAGTGACCCTGAAGGACCAGCCCAAGTGAGGGGACAGGGGGTGTGGACCATGGCTGGGTCTCTTGGTTGGTAATGTGCCTTGGGGTCTGGCCCTGGTGAGGGGCAGGCAGAGTGAGCTGCTGCTGGAATCCCACTCCTGCTTCTGGGTTAGGCGCCGCTGGACACTGACCGCTATGCCCTGTGCTGGCATCGGGCTGAGCTGAGAAGGTCTTGTGACAGATTTCACTGTGGGGAGAGTCATTAGCAACACTGCAAACATTCTAGAATGTTCAAACAAGAGATAAATGTGAAATAGGAAGTGCAATTTACACCATTTAAACTGAAATAAAGGTCATTTCTGTGCATCATGGAAGTGAAGGGGTGGAAAGAATTGTTCCCGAAAGGCCTGAGCTAACGGTTGCAACTTGGGGCAGGAAGGGGCCCACCACCTGACAGGGCACCACGTTCTGAGGCTGACTGGCAGAGAACCACTGGTGGGTTCTGCCCGTGTGTTTCCAGGTCTGCTTGCCACAACCTCTGGGCCTCTGGCTGCCTTGGCACCAAGAGCTGGTCACCACTGCACTGCCTGCCCAGGCATCGTGGAGGTCCAGGCCCAGAGGCTCAGATCCAGGCTTGAACTGGACTTCATCTGCACGCTTCAGCTTCCCTGAAGGCCCAACCCAGCTGATCCACACAGGCCAAGCACCAGCTGATTGTGACTATGGAGCTTGGGCACCCAGCCCGCTGATACCATGCAAATCAGGCCCTCACACACAGCGCTTGCTCAGCACACAGTAGGTCTTCCCTGAGGACCCACCCCCATGCTCTTCTCCTGTGTGACCACACCACTGAGATTTCTGCAGGCAGGGCTCCTGGAGCAGAGCACGAATCCTTATTGTCTACAGTCTCCCTCTGCTTGAATGGGGTCTGCCTCATTCCTGAGCGCTTGATGGTAAAGACTCCTAATTAAGTTAATTAAATCATTTCAAAGAGATCCACGCTCACTGACTCATGTCTCACACAAACCACAGCCTGTGTGTCCCGATGGTTTCAGGCTCAAGGGCTTTACTCTTCTCTGGCAGCCCTGGGTGACTGGAGGCCTCCCCAGCCCTTGCTGAGAGGTAGCTCCCTGTGTATTCAGATGCAGGGACAGCTCACGGTTAACATAAGTAAGTGTCTGTCATGGGAACATCAGGGTACGAACATTTGAAATAAAGTTCAGTGAAGCTTCAAGCAGCAGGGGACAGTGTCTTGCCCCCAGCACACTCCTCCTGGACAGCATGGGGAGATGGTCTCTGACCAACTTGAGGAAGAGCAAGAGGCTGAGCTGAGTGGGTCGCTGTCTGAAAACACAGAGCCACCAAACCATAAGAGCAGAGCAAAGTGACAGCCACAGAAGCAGCAGAGCTCCCTGTGCAGACGGTTCAGATCTCAGCCCTTCCCGAGTCCCACAAGCCATCATCTCATCCAGTCCCTTCCCCAGGGAAGCAGAAAGGTGCTGTGAGCTCAGTCCACCTGGATGGGGAAGGACAAAATTCTGTTTGGAAAATACTCATCAGTTAGAATGAAGAGCAATATCCCAGTATATCACAATGTGACTATGATTACTCAGCAATGTTTATCAGCAAATATTTACTGGTACTTGCACTATGCCCCAAGCACCCTGCAAGGCCCCGGGACTTCTAGGACAACATCACGGCCTCTGGGCCCCAAGCCCAGAGCAGAGAACTGCAGTTGCTAACGAGAACCTCAGAGACTTGGAAGATAACCGAGAGCCAGATTCAGCAAGGACCTGAGACCAATAGGCGGTCCGGCAGTGGGTAGATTGATCCAACAACTCAAAATGGTTTCCATTTTAATATTTTCTCTTAAAAACCACATACAACCTTCAATTCACCCAGCAATTCCAAGTTTAGGATTTTATTCTACAGATATAATGATAGAAGTGTGCATGAACAAGGACGCGTGTATGTGTACAATATTTCTACACCTTCAATGTCTATGTGTTTGTGATACTAAGAATTGCCTGTAGGGATAATTATGGCAGAATCAGTTAACAAGAACAAAAAATAGAAACTTCAATAGAAGACTGGTAAATAACTATGGCAACTCATGCAATGGCTACTCTGCAACTGTTAGAAAGGTGAAGTGGATCTGTATAGATAGAAATAGTTCAAATAAATAAGCACTGCAGTATTAAAAAGATTGTGCCCCTAAGAAGCTTACATTTTCAATACCAACTTTTAAGGGTTAGTTTTACAAGCAATAATCGTAAGGTACAGGGTAAGGAAATGCAAACCAGATCCCATGGGCTGTGGCAGCCGGGTTTAAGTATGTTCCACCAGTTTCCAGCGTTTGCACAGAGCAGTGGGTGGTAGGGAGAGTCCTATCCTAACCTCCAGGAGCCTGAAATGCCCAAATCCACCTCCAGTGTGGCTGGGCTCAGCCGGCAAACTGATGACATAACTGGAAGCCCTTGGTGGCTTTTGAAAGCCCTTTGGAATTGTCCAGTGGGCTAGCACTCAGGAGGCTCCCTGAGGGGGTTTCCTCCTGGCTAAGTGGAGACAGTAATATCCGTTCACCCAGTAACTATTCATTTAACTATTGTGCAGATGTGGAAACCGAGTTGCAGAAGTAGTTCCTGAAGAAAAGCAGGTAGGTTTGTTTGATCATTTTTAAAGACAAGTGATGGGGGGAGGGGCTTAGGATGCTCTGCGGCCCAAACTGGAGGAAGAGGGTGAAACTCCCTTAAAGTCCAGGGCAGTTCAGGAGGATAAGTAGACCCGGGGCTGCAGACGCCAGCTTGGCTTGGGACGGGCTGGGTTTGAAGTGCCCCTGAGCATCCGAGTCTGGAGGCACCGCGTCCTCCAGCTACAGCGCAGCCGCTCGCCACGTGTCCTGGCTGCGCGCCCTCGGGGTCTGCTCCGGGATCTTGACTGGGCGGAGAGTCATGAGTGAGACCCACTGGACTTTTCTGGTACACAAGGCCCGGGATCCCTCCCCGCCGTGGGACCTTCCAGATCCAGCTGTACTCTGTCTGATGCCTGGGAAAATCCAAGGCGGAGAGGGGACGGGGTCGGTGGCAGGAAACCTCCGAAATGCCACTTACTGGTCGGTGGGTCTGGGTAAGGCGCTTTTCTGAGCCTCAGCTGTTTACTTTGCAAAGCCAGAGTAAACAGCGTCCTCCTTGCATTGTTAGAAAGGGAATTCACGGAGGCACCACGCGCTCCCGGGCGCGCTAGCAAGGGCTGCCAGCACCCAGGCAATGTTGTCGAAAATGTGTGCGACTCGCAGGTGTGCGCCCACTCTCCCTCTCCCGACATCGCCTTTTCCCCAAAACTGGTTTGTAGGGAGCCCCAGGCTCTCTGCTCCGCCCGCGGTCTTACCCGGCGCCCCAGGTGACCAGGGGTCCCGGAGCTGGGCGGGGCGGGGCGGGGCGGGGCGCACGTGACCTGGACGGGCGGCACCGGGGCCTCCTCTACTCCCCTCCTGCGGGGCAGGTCTGGAGCGCAGCAGCGGCAGGATCTGGAAGAGCAGCTCCTAGGACCAGCTGGGCCAGGGGCTGAGCGGCCCCAGGAAAGAGACTGGTGAGTGCGCTGAGAAAGGGAAAGTTGGCCCTAGTCGCCTCCAGGCAGGGAGCCGGGCTTGGGAAGGGTCTGCGGAGCACGTGGCCTCAGCCGCTTGCCTCCAGGCCCTCCTCCCAACTGGTGAAGAGAGCAAGCCCAGCTCAGCGAACCCAGACCCCAGGCTTCCTTGATCAGACTGGTCTGAATCTTTGGGGAAGCCTATTTTTGGGGGAAAACAGACTGGTCTGAATCTTTGGAGAAGCCTATTTTTGGGGGAAAAACAGTTTGTTTTAATCAGATATGCCCTTGGGGGTCTGCAGTGCAGTCTGAGCTAAGGCTGCTGTCCCCCATAGGACTCAAGCTGGTCCCCAGAGGTCCAGGGCCACCTGGGGAGAGACTTTCTTTGGGCTGCCCAGCCCAGCTTGGGGAAGAGAGGCCAAGGATCCTGGCACAGGAGGAGGCACACTGGCCCTCCTCTGGACCCGGAAGGCCACAGGATTGTTAGACTCATCTTTTGTTTGCTGACAGGATCCCTGGCCCCTCTTCCCTCTTGCTGTGGAGAGGTGAAGAGGATCTGTGGGCAGTGAGCATCTCCGGCATTGTCCCCACAGGCCCCAAGACCCTCCAGGATCAGAATCTCACTTACAAATCCCCAGAGGTCTCACGCTGACAACATTCTCTGCTGACCTTGAGGGAAACCCCACCTCCCTTCCACCTGGCGCTCAGCTGGGGCCTTCACCTGTTCCATTTTTCTGGTGGAGTGATTGCTGTCTCGCTTACATATTTCCTTCTGAGGGGTTGGAATGGTGACAGGGGTCAAGGCCCCACTAGCACAGTAAGCACGGAGGCTGGCACTGCCCAGAGCTGGGCCGTCTCAGTAAAAAGACCCAGCTGCAGACCACAGGCCAGTGGGCAGTCAGGTTGGTATCTCAGTTCTGAGGGTACACCATTGCTGGCACCTGTTTGTCCTCCAAAGGATCCCTGCACCTTAGCAAGGCCAAGGCTTTCCTGAAAAAGAGCCCTGACCCTACCCAAGTCTCCAGGCTCCTCAGAACCTACCCAGGAGGCAGACGTGGCTGCGTTCCCACCTCACCAGCCTCAGTATCCCATCCAGACAGTGGGACAATGGCAGGACCAGCCTGGGGACAATGCCAGGCACACACAGGGAGTCCATGTGTTGCATTAAGGCCGTAGTGACTCTGAAAAATTAAAAGCAGCTGAGTGTGTGCCTCGTGGGGCATGGGATGGCCAGAAGGTCCCAGAGTGACTTTGGTGCCCTTCAGGGATGGCACAGGGACGCCCAGATGTGCCTGGGTCTGAGTGGCTGGGAAAACCTTTAGGGATGAATGAATTGCTCTTTTCAAAAGCAACTTCTGGAATAAGAGCCCACCCAGCCACACACTGCACCCACCCCATCATGATTTCTCTTAATTTTGACATCTTAGCATCATACAGAGCTAAAGAGGACAGGAGAGGTCATGGAGCCCAGGCCACTGTCCACAGAACAGATGGGAAACTGAGACCCCGGGAGGAGGAGGAATCTGTCCCCGGTGGCAGGGAAGGCTGTGCCTGAGTTGGGATCAGAGTCCAGCTGCCAACCCTCTGCAGCTGAACCCTGGGTCTGGACTCGTGGCAGAGATGGAAGCTGAGGCTTTGGAGGTGCAGAACCTGTGTCTGTGGACAAGCGAGGTTCACCAGAAACTCTCAGCGAGCCAGGGAGCAGAGAGCATGGACAGGGGACAGGTGGGAGCTGAGCTGCAGGACAGCCACCTGCATGAGCCACCCTAGAGCCTCATGGGGGTGCCTGGAGCCCTGCAGAGCCCGGGGGGGGGGGGGGCTCCTCGGAGGAAATGTCTGGCCTTGCAGCTGAGGAAGGCTGGGTTTGTTCCCAGCAGTGGGCACCAGGCCTGCCCACAGGAGTGACCACACAGGCCAGCTGTGAGGGCAGGATTCGGGACAGCCACAGAGGGCACCACAGGGGCACCTCTGCCCACACCTGGGTCAGCAAGAACACAGCCACACAACACACCTTGCCACTGGTCAGCCAGTGCCCTGACACTGCTACCCAGGCATTTAATGAGGGACTTTGGCTGTCCAGCTTCTGTGTGCTTGAGCGGGTGCCCACTCATAGTCACTGTCCTGAGGTTCCCGGAGGCAGCGAGGCCCCGAGGTGACTGAGCCAAGACCCTGTCTAGGAGAAACACCAATAGAGAGTTCCCTTCAATGTGACCAAACTATGAATTCCAGCCTTTAATGGCCAAAAGTGACAAGACCTTGACACGCGTGGTGTGACTCTAGCTGTGTGTTCCAGCTCCACTCTCCTCGCTGCTGATCCGTCCTCATGTCACCTCCCTTTTCTCCAGTATGACCACTAAACAATTGGAGAAGGCGGCGTCTCCAGTTTGAAATAGGATTAGCTCTGAGCAGAAGGACAGACACACATTGCTGTGTCTTTCGGTTCAGGAACCTCGTGACTAGGAGTCATCTGCAGAGAAGCTGAACGAAGCAGAGCCTGGCCGCCTCCCCACTGCGCCAGCCCATGCCCAGCAGCCCCTCCCAAAGGGAAGTACAGAGCAGCTCTGCCCCCGCGGGGCGAGTGCCTCCCTGCCCCCACATCCCCTGGACAGCATGGGTGGAGGGGTACCAGATAGAGACCGAGGCCTCGGCAGGCACCGGGCAGCCCTGCCTTGCTGAAAGCTGTGGGTGAGCCTGGCTGCGGGACCAGGGGTACCCCCACCACACTGCAAGTGACCTCAACATGAGCTGGCCTGGGGCAAGCAGGGGGGCTAACAATGCGTCCCCAAAATGCCACTGACTTGGTCTGTGCATGTTGAATGCTCAGGTCAACCCTGTTGCCCTCTTGATTTTAGGTTGCTTTTAAAGCTTTTGGCCATTTCATCAGGGGAAGGACTTGGTGGATGAGTCCCACACCCCTGGCTTGCAGGTGCTTTCTGTCCGGGACATGTGCTTGAATGAGCATGGCCCCTGTGGCAGGGCGCAACCTCCAAAGCAGCCATCAGAGGCTCCCTGGCCTCCTGACCTACCCCTCCCCTCCCGAGGCCGTGGCTAAAAATCAGCCCCAGAGCAGAGCCCCCCAGGGGCTCCCACCCTGTGAGGCCCAGCACCTGCTCCTGGCTTGGTGTGTGGGATGCGGAAATGGAAATGGCTCTGGGCTCTGTGAGGCAGCACAGCCTCCAGCTGCCCTTTGTGCTGTAGGGTTTCCCTCCAGGCATGGAAGCCATGTGCCCCCTCCCCAGGCTGGTTCCCACACACTCTTGGCGTGATCTGCCCCCAGCCTTGCTCTTGGTCAGCAGCTCTGGTGTCCTAGTCCTACCCTGCAGGGCCTCTCCGCACAGGTGTCGGGTCCCCGCCTACCCCACAGGCTCCCTGGCTCCCCCCCCTGCAGTCCCTGGCTTCTTTGAGAAGCCAGTCACTCTCCTTAGGAGGAGCAGGCCTGGGGGGAAGAAGCAGGCTTGGTGGGCGAGGGAACAGGCCTCCTTGGTGTCCGCGGGCGGCCCTGGACTTCAGTTCTGACAAGCTGTGACCTGGGCCTCCCTCTAAGAAAGACAGGTTTTCGGATAGGAAACACACCTTTCCTGATTTCTTTCTCTTTGCCCCCTCTCCCCTAAGGACATAAGCTCCTCTGTCAAGGCCTGGAGTCTTGACTTCTGCTTTGGAGGAGAGAGTAAGGACTCCTCATCTGAGGGTCACGCGCTCATCAGTTCTGAAAATAGAATGTGAGAGAGTGCTCTCCTTATGATTCTGTTTTTTCAAAACTGAATGAACCCCAGTCATGCACCAGCTCAGGCCTGTTCGTTCCCGTCCTAGAAGCCGGACGCCACGTGTTCTCAGAGCAGCAGGAAGGCCGTCCCACTGTGCGCTCTCTTGTCTAGAATCTGAACCAGAATGGGCAGCTGGAATGCCCCCAACCTCAGGGCCACCTCCCCGTGAGCCTCACAGTCAGATGGTGCTTCAGACCTTGTGATGTGGTGGCAACGATTTTAAGAAATTATTTTTCACTAATTTTAAGACACAAAATATTTCTAAAATATTTTGGTTGGCAGCCGTGGACCTCCTTGGAAATTTTCACTTTAAATCGTGTCTGCTGGACAGGTCACTTTTCATAGTTGACCTCTTGTGTGACCAAATCGAAGTACATTTCTGGGGCCAGGCACGTGCTTTTAAGGCTTTCCCAGGAACACGGACCCTGAGCAGCCCTGGAGCAGCCCTGGAGCAGGCTGCTGCTGCCCGAGGCTCAAAGCAGGAGCGTAGCCTGTGCGCCAAGCTCCCGCTGGAAGGGCACGGACTGTGCCTTCTCTGACGTCACAGGGAGTGGGTTTAGGCCTCCAGGAAGGCTTGCCGAGGTCACACGCTGGGATTCTGACCTCTGGTGTCCCTGGAACCCCAGTGCCTGGAGCCTCAGACCAGAGGGCTCCGTGCAGGTCTGCAGCAGAGGAGTGTGCCGGGGCATAGAAAGCACCCACTGTGTGTCCAGGACAGACAGACTCACCGTCCCCACCCAGCTTGACAGTAACGGACACGGTGCCAACTGTTAGGAGGTATAAAGGAACAGAGAGACAGGGTGAAGGGCACGGGGTGACGGGGAAGGAGTGGAGATGGCTGGGGAGCTCTGTGGGAGTGAGAGGAGCTTTGCAGTGTCCCCAGTGTCCCCAGGAGGGTCCTCCCTGTCCCTTGTCAGTGATGCCTCCAGTGTTATCTGAATAGCCTGCAGGAGAACTGTCCTCTGCTCAGCCACCACCACTGCCAGCCCTGGCCTACACACACCCATGGTCCACCCCTTGGGACGTACAGACCAAGGTCCTCTGTGACTTGTCCCCACCTAAGTGCATGGGTCTCCCCTGAGCTTGGCCACCTGGAGCGGCCTGAGGACCAGCAGCATTGGCCAGCACTGTCGTGCAGACTGCCCAGGGACCTTGTCAAAATACAGGTTGAGCCAGTAGTGCTGGGTGGACCCGAGGGCCTACGTTCCTAACCAGCTTCAGGACCACACTTTGAATAGCAAACGAGGTCCTAAGGTTCTGCTTATCTTGGCTTCTGACGTTTGTATTTTCCTTCCTGTGTCCCTTTGACATTGATGGGGATCAGGTGTGGCAAACTCCAAAGTCTCAAGTTTGATTTTCCAGTCCTTGGGTCACCTAGACACACAGCCCCAGCACAGTGAGGGGGACCTGGGTCATCCAGAACCCCTGAGGGCAGCGCCTGGTCATCAGCATGTTCTGGTGATCCTCACTACACCAGAGCTCCTGCGGGCAGCCTCCCTCGGCTGACCACCCGCCCAGATGTCTCTTCTGCCTTTCCTCCCGTCACTTCTGCCTCACCGTGGTGAGTGTGTCCATGTTCCCGACTCCAGCACTTTGCCTCCATGATGGGCATCATGCAGTGTGGCCCCAGAAGCCCTCCCCCCAGGTGACAAACCCAGGGGAACAAGCCCCCGTTTTAGTCAGCTTTCTGTCACTGTGATCAGAACACTGAACAGAATAACTTAGAGGAGGGGAAGTGTGTTGGGGCAACAGATGGCTACCCCACTGCTCTGGGCCCGTGGCGGAAGGCCCAGTGGAGGAAAGCTGCTCAGCTGGGTCAGGAAGCAGAGGGGGGCCTGCAGGGAAGATGCCCCTCCAGGGCAGCCCCACTGACCCACTCCTCCAGCCACGCCCCACCTGCCTACAGTCACCACCCACTCCGTCCATTCACACCAGGATGGACCCCTCAGGTTCCAGCTCTCACAGCTAACCAACTCACATCCTGCCGCAGCACCCCCAAGCCAGAGGACCACCTGGCTATCCGTCTCCCAGGCCCCCACCCTCAACTGCACCGTTGCCTGGGGAGGACGTGGGGAACATACCAGAAACTGAGCTGGCGGTGACCTGGACATGAAGTCCCCCTTTCTGTCTTGCCTCTCCCTGGAAAACCAGGGATGCAGCATTGCAAAGCTCACCCAAGGGCAGGGAGGGGACAGGCCACTGACAGAGGGACACTGACACTCATTGCACCAAGGCTGGAGAATGGCAGTGAATATGCGAGTGCCAGGGGAGGGGAGGAGGACATTGCCTTTTACATTTGAGGGTGTGGACTGTAAACAGAGGCTCCTTCGAATGCGCTGAACCCTGTGAGATTTAGGAAATGACCCCGGTTTCTGGCAGGCATTTGCTTCGTCAGAGAACCGCCTGACACACGGGGAATCAGTTGCTTTCGGCTCCTTCTCTTACTGTAGAATTGGTTGGCCTCTGTAGGCTTCCTGGGGCTGACCGCTGTGACCCTGTGACATTCCAGGTTGACTCAGACAAGAAGCAGAGATGGGGAGGAAGCTGGACCTTTCCAAGCTCACGGATGAAGAGGCAGAGCACATCTGGGGGGTCGTGCAGCGGGACTTCGACCTCCGGAGGAGGGAAGAAGAAAGACTAGAGTAAGTGTCAGTGGCCTGGCCACAAGCCCTGGTCCTCTGATGTCCCTGAGCACTGTCGAGTGGCCATCTCTGAGTGGGTACAAGGCTAGAGGTGCGGGTGAGTGGATTGGACGAGAAGCCAAGATGTGGCTTCACTCTGGGGCCTTGGGATCCTTATAATTAAGATGAGGGCATCTGGCTTTTCAGTCCCCTGGGGAGGAGTCAAGGGCAGCTCCAAGGTCATGTCCTGCTTAGGGGAGGGGGTGGAGCTGAGGTCTGCTCAGCTGGGGACGAGGCAGGTTCTGGGAAAACCAAGAAATGCTTTTGGGTGAGCTGGCGTCGGAGGCCTGTCGTGCTCCAAGTGGAGGAGTCGGTGGGTGACTGGGTGCACCCTTGGCAGGAGCTCAGAGGACCTCTCACCAGATGGTGTTTGTCATTTCCTAGGGCTGCCAGAGAAGGACTTAGCATTTTCTGGTGGTCAGAAGCCCTAAAAGCAGGATGTCTCTGTGGAGGCTCAAGGGGAAGGCCTGTCCCAGAGTCTGGAGGTGCCTGGATTCCTTGATAAGGAAGGTAACCTTATCTCCAGGTCCTTCAGCATGACATTGTCCACCACCACCCCCCACCTCCACTGTATCTCCCCCTCTTTTCTCTTAAGGGCTTGTGTGATTACCACTCAGGGATTCACCATGCAGATATCCAAAAAAACTTCACGTCTCAAGGTCCTTAATCATATCTGCAGAGTCCCCATCACCTTGTGGAGTGTCATCCTCAGGTTCTGGGGACTAGGATGTGGATGCTTTGGTGGGGAACAAGCTGGGGTCGGGGGTGCTGCAGGAGGCTGCCAGGAGGGATTCAGAGGCAGTCAGGCCGGGGAACTTGACGCGAGCGAGTTGCTAAGACAAAGTGCCAACGAAGGAGACAGTCGGCGAAGAAGCTGCCAGGAGGGGGCTCTGGTCCCCAAATAGAGGGCAGTCCACTGTGATCACCACAGGAGGCAAGCCCGGCTCAGCCCAGCACATGCAGGTGGAGGCCCCCGCATCTGTGGGGAGCGACCTGGCCAGTGCCGCTTTTCCCATCGACCCATCCCTGCTCTCCCTCCGTCCTGGGCTGCCTGTCGTCTCGGGGTTTGCACTGTGAACCAGCTTCCCGTGCTGGCCACTGGGGAGGACCCATCCTGCTCTGCAGCCACTGGCCGGCACACGCCAAATGCCCAACAGGCCTGGCCCCACTTCTCAAGCAGCCGAGACACCCAGAGCCATGGGCCCTGCCCTCTCCAAGGGCAGAACTGGGTCTTTGGGGCCTGCCCTTTCGGCCTCCTCCCTCCAGCCTCTGCTGGCCCACTTTCCAGTCTGAAGCCCTTCCTGTCTTCCCCATTCTGTCCATAGAGAGCTCAAATGTCCTCTTGATATTTTAACCCAAACCCTGGCCGTCTGCCTCAGTCCCCAGGCTGAGCCAAAGGGAGGACTGAATGTCATCTCAGCTCACTGGCATCCCAGCCTTTCCTCATCCGAAGAACCACCTTCCCAGGGGTGGGAGCAAAACCCAGGCTATTCTTCGCCTTTACCTGCGTTTACCTGGCCATTACCCACCAATGTGGAATGCAGGAACCTTCTCTCCAGAGAGCAGAGGAAGGGAGCCAGCAGGGGTCCCAGGCAGGCGCTGTCTCCCCAGGGACTCCGGGGGGGCCCTCCCGTCCTTCAGGGTGGGGCCTTCCTGTCCTTCAGTGGTGGGTTATCCAAAGTGGTTTTGCAGAAATCCCACGTTTCTCGCAGGCGGATCTCTCCCTTCTGAATCCATCTTTCCTTCTTTCATGTTCCTTTGGTCATTTCACACTGCAAAGAAGAGACCCCCAGGTAACCTGCCAGTACGCCTAGGGAAGGAGCCTGAGGGCCCGTCTCCTGGTGGGCCAGCCGCGGTCGGGTCTCTGCATTTGCTCAGAATGAGCCGGTCAGGACAGTGCCGTTGGCTGACTGCTGTCTTCTGGTGTCCATGCCATGTGACCAGGGAGTGGGCTTGTTAGCCACCCCAAATGCTATCACACCACAGAGCATTGCACTGAAGTGTAAGAGTGCAGGGAGGACACATGGACAGTCGGCCTCAAGGTCAAGAACGCTGAAGCCCAGAGTGGCCCGTACTGTGCAGATCCAGGTCCAGCAGGAGATCCCTGTGGGGGTGGAGAATCAGCAGTGGAGGGATGTGCTGCAGGACTGCCTGCATTGCTTCCTTTGGTTTTATCTTAAATACGCCACTAAAGGTAGGGTGGCCTCTGTCCATGAGAAGGCAGTTGACAAGTTTCAGCTGACCCAGGAGGGCCAGGTTGCCCTGTGGCTTCAGTGCTGTGCAGTCCCACAGTGCTGACCCTTGGGACGGGCACTCTCCCAAACAAGCAGAGGCAGGACTGGCTTCTCACCGCCAAAACTGGGCCTGCAGACCCAGCTGGCTGGCACCGCACAAGTCCACAGTGAAACCGAAGATCATTTTTAAAATAATAAGCCCCTCCCCCAGGCTGTCCCCGGTGCCGGCCTGCCCATCTCGCCAGGATCGACACGTCACCCGTGTCTGGCTGCCAGGTGCTCCATTCTCTGCAGCCCTTCCCTGGGTTCCCCTGGGACCTCCCCCATGGTCCCCCAGTTCCTGATTCCTTAATCTCGGACTCACAGCGGGCTGAGTGCAGAGGGCCCAGAGTAAGTGGCAGGAACAAACTGAGCAATTCAGGAAGGTCCAGCCGAGCTTTTGACATCCTCTAGAAGGGACACCAAGCGACTGGCCCTGCTGAAGGGACCTGCCATGGCCGTTGGCAGGACAAGCTCGTGGGAGAAGTGGGAAGCTGACTTTGTTGCACAGAGCCATCAGCCTGTTGGCCAGAGCCTAACATTGTGGTGTGCGTCAGGGACTGCGGGCTCAGGGCCAGTCTGCTGGGGTCCATGTGCCACGCAGCCCCTTTGCCAAACAGACCAATTCAAACAATCAACCAGAAAAAATGTTTCTCTTAATATTTATGAAATTAGCAGAGATGAGTTAGGTGGCTGCTCAGTGTCCCTCCCTCCCCTCCATTTGAAGGTCCAGCTGCAGGGAGGGTGCCAGGGGGGCTCTGGCAGTGATGCCCACACCTGTCCCCACAGTGACAGCTCCACTCTCAGACAGTCTCAGCCTGCGCTCTCCTACAACCCAGGAAGAGTCTCCAGGGTCACCTGGTGGAGGGACCAGCTGGATCCAAAGACCCAGCCCTGGGGAGCGGGATTGTCCATGACAATGGCGAAGGCCAGGAGGTGAGCCTGGAGGAGGACACCAGGAAGTGCTGCCGGCAGGCCACACCTCCTTCCGGAGCAGGAGCCAGGAGTGCTCCTTGGAAGGCTGCCCTTTGCGCTGTTGGAAAGGACTCCCTGCGTCTTTTCCTTTGCATTTAGTTCAGTCTCATGTCACAGGCAGCCCCCGGGGACAGCAGGAGGATGACGGGTTTCCACGGTGCAGCCTCCACATGGAGGACCTGAGCAAAGGGCCAGGCTAGGGCCTGCCCTCCTTGGGACTGTGTCTCCTGGAGTCCAGCCAGCCCTGCAGAGGGACGCTGTGTTATGACAGCATCGTCAGAGGACTTCCCGGGGGAGTGTCCAGGGAGTCAGGCAAGGCCCCCATCCCGCCCACGCTTGTGGCCACAATGCCACACAGCCCCTGCCTCTGGTCAGAGCTTTGGTGGAACAGGTCCTCTTTCGGGACAAAGGGACCCACCAGCAGAGACCATGCTGAGCCAGCAGGACTTCGTCCTAGTGTGGACGGACTCATCACAGCTCCCCCACGAACAGGGCCCCCTGAGAAGTATGAATGCATGCACACCCTCGTCCCCACCACCTGCCCCCTCCCCAGCAGCTGCGGCCCTGGTCCCCTCCCGCATTCCCTCCTAGCTGCCCAGGCACCCCTGGGCCCAGTAGAGTGGTGCGGCAAGGGCCAGCTCCACCTGTCTTGCCCTGCGTGCGAGATCACGTGCACTTGCTCTCTGAGACCTGCATCCTGACCCTGCTGGTTGAGGCCACCTACTCCTGGGCTCCCTCTGGACGGTCCCTCTGCTGATTCCTATCACCCACATCCTAGCCACATCCCAGTGTGCTCCTGACCACCCTCCTCCCACCCCCACACACCCTGTCCTTGCCACGACCTGCAGACCCCATGGCCACACAGCAGCCCTGTCCCTAGCATCCTTCCCTGGGCCCCTGGTCCTTGAGGGCTCTCTCCCTGGGTTCTTGGCCACTCCCAGCTGCCCTGGCCTTCGCTGGTGCAGCTGCCTCTCCAGCCAGGACTTCTGACTGACCTCCTGACCCCACTCAAGGGCCACAGCTAGAGAGGCACATCCCAGCCTTGCAACCTGCCTCCTGCCCCCATGCTGGGCTGCCTCCTGCTCCATGCCCTGGCCAGCCTGTCCCCACGGTGGCTCCTGGTCCCCACGGTGGCTCTTCCTCCTCTTCACTGTCCTCCGGACACAGCTCAGGCCTCAGCTGCCCCTCACAGAGAGGAGCTCCTCCTCCTCCTCAAGGCTCCAGGCAGAGCCCACCTGCCGTCCTCACCTGGCCCAGACCCACCCCCCTGTCCTCTTCCCTTTCCGCCCCCACTTCCCAGACCAGGGGTTGCCTCAGTTATTCTGGCTGCCCTGGCTCCTGTGTGGTGGGTCGTACAATCAGTTGCCATATAAAAGAGACAACAGGAGCACAGCCTCCTGTGGGCCCTACTGTCCATCCCCAGCGTGGCCCACTTTGCTGGTCGGATTGGAAATGGCCATCCAAGCTCCAGGCTACTGCCTGTGTCTGCTCCTGTCCCATTGAAGGCGCCCTGGCCACTGCCTCCGGGCAGCCCTCTGGCAGCCGGCAGAGCCCGTCCGTCTGTCCCGCTCCACCCCAAACTCTCCTGGAGCCCCGCTTCCTCCTCCCGCCCATGAAGGGGATAAATTGCCAAAGCCAGACCTTCCGAGGGCTGGGGTCCAGGTGCTTTCACGAGCAGATCTCCGGAAGGTTCAGGGCACAAACACTTCTTTAGGCTGCTTCACACCAGAGAGCCCGGGCCTCGCCCTGGTGCCTTCCCTGATAAAGATTCAGAAAGAAAAGATGCCCAGTGAAGTCACCGTGTTAATATCCTGAGGCCACTCCATCCGTGACGGGAACCGTCAGCCTCGTGTGGCTGTTTGAACTCATTGAAATTGAAGAATTCAGCTCCTGAAAAATGTGCCGCAAGTCCCCTGCCGAAAGTCACCCAGGAGGGAATCAGGCCCGGAGGCGGGGAGGCGCGCAGGCCTGGGGAGCACCCAGCTCTCCGAGGGAGCAGGAGTGGATCTCAGGGCAGCCACTGAAATGCTGGTGCTGGAGAAGACATGGATGGCTCCCAAGGCTGGTTGAGGAGGAAGCAGGTTACGGAAATGAAGTTCCACCTCACTGTATTTTTGAAAGCACATTTTTAAATCTTGAGATGTGATCAGTCTTGGCGTTCCTGAGCTTTCTGGGGCGAGTCCCCCCAGCCGCATGCTGGATTCCAGCCCCCTCCGTGTCTCCTTTGCTGGATCCTCAGCTCCTTAGGTGTCTGTCCGTCTGCGCTTCCCAGGCCCAGCCTCACCCTCTCCTCCTCTCTGGGTGCCTTCCTCCCAGTCACTCACCTGCCCAAGGGCTTTGGCTTGCGGGTGGCTGTTTCGTTTCTGTTTAGCAGTGCTGGGCATGGAACCCAGGGCCGCAGGCAGGCACGTGCTCAGCAGGTTCTCTGCCCCGGGCCACAGCCCCGGCCTCGAGTGGCCCCGACCTGCAAGGACAGGAAGGGGTATGTCTGCCCTTCCCAGCCAGGCAGCCAGGCAGCACCCTTGGTTACAGAGCATTTCAAGGGTGGTAAGGAGACTGGGGAGCCAAGTTTTAATTTTATTTTCTTTAAACCTAAGTAGCCATGTGTGCCCTGTGACCAGTAGCCTACCGTCGTGGCCAGACTACAGGTATGGACAGTGGGCCCCACATTAATCCCACCAGCTGAGCGCTCCCCTCTGACTCAGCCCTGGGCCACGACACCTGATCCACATCCGTGACTCCCCCTTCTCCACCAAGGCCCTCCTTCCCCTCCCTGCCTGGTTGCTGTGGTCAAGCTCCCAGGACTCATGGATCCTCCCCTCTTCTCCCACTCCACATTCCCACAGGTCAGCAAGCCCATCAAACCCTGTCCCCACCCCCTGCTGCTCGGCACCCTCAGTGCCAGCCCTGGTCTCGTCACACTTCCTCCCTCATGGACACCAGGGAACCTGTCCACTCATCCCTTCTTCTCCCTCACTGCCCTCTTCCCCCTGCTCCCCACAACCCCCAGAATCATCCCTTAAAATACGAATTGGGCTGTGGTCTCACCCCGCTCATTATCCCTGGAGACTGTCCCGTGCTGATGATGGAGTTGGCCTCCTCACCGCTGCTCTTGGGACCTCACCCCTTCTGGCCTGAGACCTCCTGTCCCACCCTATTTCCCCACGGTGCTCACCTGATGCCAGAGGAGCTGCTCACTTATTAGCGTGTCTCCCCACAGGTGTCTCCTCCCTGGGGTTCTCTTGCTTGCCATTGTCACCAGCCCTGGCACCGTCCTGACCACAGACTGGCCCAGTGGCTGTCTTTGAATCCACACAAACGACCTCTCGGGTTTCATCCCTGCTATCTCATTGCCTCCCCACTAACCCCATCTCATGGCTCCTGCCATTATCCCCAGGGACCAACCAGGAGCCAGGTGCCCGGCTGGGAGGGCACCCAGTGAAGGTTAATCGGGGGATGGCCGGTGGCACATCTGGCTTGTGCTGCTTGGTATTATTATTATTATTCTCATCTTTTTTTCCTGCAAAAGTTCTGTTTCACCTAAACTGGTGACTCGTTAGTACGGAACGTGCAGCCTGTGCTGGAATTCCTCCACTCCTCGCCCGCCTGGCGCCAGGCGCCCGCTGCATCTTCAAGTCTCTTTCCATCTATGAACCCTCCCGCCGTGGACGGAGCGGGTTAACTCTGGTCCTTCACAGTCTGGAGCCTGCCAACTGTCTGTGGTGTCCTATCAAGGTTCCTGCGTCCCCCTCTCCCTCTGGGTTCAGAGTCTTGGGAGTGGTTTGGGGAACCTCTCATCTTCCTCGTGTTCCATGTTCATTCTGGTCACTTGTGTGCTGAAAAGGTCTTAGTACAGAAGAACTCATCACGTGTTCGTACTCTGGGGTATTATCACAAAATATGCCAAAGTAAACTTCTGGGAGGGAGCACGCAGCTCGCTGACTCCCTGACTCCTGGGAAGAGCCCCAACCTCCTCGACACCCTGTCCTGGACCCGAAGGAGCTGGCACTGGGCAGGAAGCCAGGAAGCCCAGCATGGACTGTAGAGAGCCACATACTACTGGTGTGGTGTCGGGCTTGCCCTGCCTGGTGCCGATTCAGAGTCCACTCACCAACTGCTTCCTCGGGTGTTGGGGGGCCGCCCAGCTGTAGCTTTGGTAGAAATTACTGGATGTTCCTAAAACCAGGCAGTGTCATGGGTGACTCACGCCCTGGGTAGGACTGAACTGTACCTAAATGGAACACCCTGTTTTAAAGGCCACAGCCCACAAATCAAATATTAGGCCTGCTCACCATCCCAGAAAGACAAACAGGTGGCGATGTGGATTTTCGATCCCCATAAACAGATGGAAATTCTGAAGGTGATCTGTAAACACCTCTCAGGATGAGACATGGGGTGAACTGGCTCCTTTAAAAAGAAGGAGGAGGAGAAGACATTTGCAGTCACCCTTAACTGGGCCAGTTGTCCCCGCAGACAGGCCACTCCCAGGGCCACAAAGCTCAGGGCCGAGGCAGGAAATCAGCACCAGCGAGAAGCCTGGTGGGCAGCTCTGGGCTGAGATCACAGATGAGATGCTTGGAGGGGCTCTGCAGCCCATTGCTGCGGGCCACCATGACTTCCTCCCTGTGGTCTGGCCACTATCTTGACCAGCCCTGCTGGAGGCCTGCAGGCTAGCTCATTTCTCCAGCTCCTGATGCTTATCCGTTTCATGGGGACGCTGGGTCCTCGCCCTGGCTCCTCCACAGGCGCTGCCTCTGCCCTGCTCCGCTCCCGTCAGCAGGGCCTCCTGTGATGACCTTGCCATCAGCGACCTCAGGCCCCCTCGAGATTCACTGTCCAGTCATCTCTCAGGAGTGGACTGGAGTGTGCATTTCGTATGAGAATCCGCTCTGCTTGCCTGGAGGTGTGACCTCAACTGGCACACTCCTCTGGGGGTCTGGGGTGCTCCCAGGACAGGCAGGTTGGTCCAACCACTGCCTCCAGAAGATACCCACGTCCTTATGCCCAGAACCTGGGAGCACATCGTGCTCTGTTCAAGGGGGCTGTGAGCTCACAGGTGCAGCTAAGGCTGCTGATCAGCTGAGTGGGATGTGGGAGATCCGCCTGGATTTTTGGGTGGACCCAGTGTCATCAAAGTGAAAGGAAGAGAAGAGGAAGGTCAGAGGGATTTGCTATGTGAAGACTCAGCCAACTCTAGCTTTGGGGATGGAGGAGGCCGGGCGCCAGGGAATGCCGCCGCCTGTGGAAGCTGCCAGGCCAGGTCTGATTCTCCCTGGGGTCCCCAGTGATGCCTTCCTTTCAGCTCAGTGAACCCTGCGTGGGACCTCTGACCTCCAGAACTGTAAGAATAAATGTGTGTTGTTTCAAGACAGGAAATCTGTAGACATGTTACACAATAGCAGCAGGAAATAGCGCCAGGCCCATGGCTCCTGGCTCCCGCCTGCAGGGAAGCAGCCGGCCCCTGGACCCTTGCCCTGGGCAGGCTGCTCTGCCTGCTCCTGCCAGCAGGAGGGCTCTTCCTCCCATCCCAGCAGGGCTGTGTCAGTCACACAGGCCGCCCCTCCGTTCTGGTGGGGAGCAGTGTCATGTGTCCTTGGGGTGGTTACAGCTGCTATAGCGTGGCCGTGGCCGACCACCTGCTCGCCTCACCAGGCTATGCGAAGGACGTGCTGGTGTCTTATCTCCTCACTTGCCCGTGAGTCTCCACCCCTTGGGGAGGAAAGCAGGAACTCCTTGGCTGCTGATCGCAGAGCCCGTGCTGTCTGCTGGCTCTCGTGCCGATGGTCCTGGCTGGGCCTGGGTCTCTGTGGATGGTTCCCACCACTGACCAACCCCAGCCAGGCACCCACATGCTGTGGCCTCTTCAGACCAAGCGTCTCTGCTGGCCCCCTGGCTGCTGAGCTCCTTCCCGTCCTGCTGCGCTCAGTCTTGAGGACCAAGAGGTCCCTCACCCAATTCCCCACTCCCTCCCCTCCACTGTCGGGCCCTGCCAGGTGTGGTGACAGCAGGGCACACCCCAGGCTGTGCCTGGAGCGGGGTCCCTACCCTCCCTGGAGGCTTCCCCCCCACTTACTCTTGCACGTTGCCACCTGGCTGTCACCTGGAGTGCCTCCCAAGAGCAGCAGCGCAGGACACACAGGTCGGACAGCCTCGCCCTGCCTCTGGCCCTCCTGCCCTCCTGGCTGAGGGGCCCTGCCTCTGGCCCTCCTGC
>JAJEJO010002971.1:28808-87321 GCA_020662805.1 Glaucomys volans
TGCCCTCCTGGCTGAGGGGCCCTGCCTCTGGCCCTCCTGCCCTCCTGTCCTCCTGGCTGAGGGGCCCTGCCTGTCTTAGGGAAGCTTCCTCCCATCATTTCTGTCTTTTCCTCAGGACTCCAAACTCCTCCAAGAGCCAGATGTCCCTGGACTCCACCCACACCTCTCCTGTGACCACCCCCAGCTCTGGACATGGGCGTCCCAGGGGTCCGAGGCCCACACGCTCCTCTCCTGCTCCATGGGCCCCGCTTCCCAGGCTCCACTGGCCTAAGGGGCTGCTCTCTCCTCTCCGGCCATCATCCCCTCTCTCCTGGCTCCCATCTTCCCGTCCTTTTCTGCATCCTGGGAGAGAGCCAACCTGACTTCAAAATCAGTGGATCCCAAACTTTTTGACCTCTGATCCCTCCGCAGTCCCTATCTACTATGCCAAACGCAGTTTCCGTAGGTCGTCGGTATCAATATTGACCATGTTAGAACTTAAGGCGGGGCAGTTTAAAGGTAGCCATTCATTTGAAAATAGCAGCACTTACCAGCTAACGTAAGCACCATTTTTATGAAAAATAACTATTTTTCCAGAGCAAAAGCATGAGTAAGAAGAGCAGCATTGATCTGTTTTCAAAAATCCCTTCAAAGCCTGGCCAGTGGAAGACAGCTCCGCTCCCATCTGGCCTCGGGGTCAGGGTGCTATGACGTGTCATCAGAGCAGGAGCTTTGGAGGACAATCCCGCGTCACGCATCGGGGCTGGGAAGTGGAATCCACAGGCCTCGTCACAGGTCACGGCCTGGGGTTGCGTCACCACTTTCAACGCTGGCGCTTGGTAGATTCATAACGGTTGGTTTCCACGTGGAATCTGAAGCAGATCCATGGCCTTTTCCTCTCCTGTTACATTAAAATCCGTGGGTCCATCCTGCACAGAAGAGTCTTCTACCCACGTCCTGTGACCTCACTCGCCTGTCATTCAAAAGTACCGCTTCCTGTGTCTTGCATATTTTCAACACTGGTGCCTTTCGTGCTGCACAGAGGAGACCCCGCGTCACTTCCCCCCTGGTCTCCTCAAAACCCCCGCGTGCCGGGAGCCGCCAAGGTCGTGGCAGATGACAGAACTTCCCAGAATTCTTTATCATGTGGAACTTTCAGTTCTGTCCTGGCGACAAATGCTGTGTCCCTCTCCCTCGAGGAGGCAGGCTCACTTTGTCCACTTTTGAGGAAACGCCTGTCCAGCACCCCCGTCGGAGTGGTTCGCCTCCGTGGTTCACTCGAGTGAAAATGGCATTTTGTGATGAGAGCTTTCAGCTGGGGTCACGATTCAAACAATCCCCCTGTTCTCACATCTCGACATCCACCGCAAGAGCGTCCACCGTCGGCAAGTGGGTCACCCACTGTCCCCAGAGAGTACCAGGAGGCTGTGCTCGGGGTTGGTTCAGAAGGATTAGTGCCTTCCTGCTTCATCCAGATGACCCTTATGTGGAACTTTGTTTCTCCTTCCTTTGCGGTTGCGGCCCCTGCTCGGTCACTTGGGGACCACTGCCTCTGTCCAGGCCGAGGCCCTGGTGGTTCTGCCCACCGTTGCTTTTGCATCTGGTCAGACATCAGAGAAAAAAAGAGCAAATGATGTCCTAGTGTTGTTATGAAAACCCTTTGACCTTGAACTCTCTTATGGGAACTTCAGGACTTCCAGGGGTTCCTGGGCCATACTTTGAGGACCTCTAAGTCTCTGGATTTCATATTCCGCAGAAGAGGTTCTGCTCATCCCCCCACTGTCCCAGGATCCTTGCTATCTTTCCTTTGGCCAATTCCCCCACCCCCATCAGTCTCATGGCCCCTGGTCCCGCCTTCCCAGCCTGGCTTCTTCCTGCACCCTACACTCCTTGGGCAGCCTTCCCAGCTGGCTTTGTCCTGCACCCTGCACTCCTTGGGCAGCCTTCTTTTGCAAGCAGGCTGGTTTCAGGTCTCCTTCTACTGTTTTGATGCAAGTCACATGCTGAGGAGTCCCTTACCCCCAAAGGTGACCTTAACTGTGGCTGCATGCTGGGCATCTGCCTGCCGGTGGCCCTGTGGTGAAGTGACACCTGGCCAGCCGGAGACTGCAGGAAGCACAGCTATGGGTTGCTCTGCTCCGTGGGCCTCTCCCCATCTGAAGCTCCAGCTTGGGTGTCGCCCCAGCAGCTGACAGCTGCCTCCTGGCCTCCCCTCATGGGGCCTCCTCCACCTGCTCTTTCTGGTCTGCTGTGAAGGGAAGTTGTTTTAAAGAACCTGAAGCAGAATAGAATTATGCTTCCACCAGATTCAGCTCCTGAAATTTATCAACCCGCAGGCACGTCCCCAGGAGCCTGGGCTGTTAATTCACCTCCTACGTATCCTTGTCCTCTCCCTGCTGTGCTGAGCCTGGATCTGGATCTACATGGATGGACAGCAAGGAGCACTCACGGAGAGGGAGCCTTTGGGTTCTCTGGTGGATGGGATTTAGCAGGAGTGGAATGGGAGGAGACTGGGCCCTCCCACCTGCTCCTGACCCTCGTGGGCCTCTATTGGAGGCAGACTTTGCCGGTTGACCCAACTTCACCTGCACTGCGTCAGTAGATGACAGTATTCCCCCTAGAATCCTACAACTTCTTGCACATTTTCCCCTTGGTTTACAAAGTCAGAAAAGGGTCTTATTTTCATCCCCAGGAGCACAGTATCACTCCTTATTCACAGAGGACAATTTCCAGGATGCACAGTGCATGCCTGAAACCGTAGGTAGTCCTTAGCCTGGACACACTGTGTTTCCAGGTGTGCATAGCTGTGGGGAAGTTCAGGCTACAGGCGAGCGGAGTAAGAGAGCAACAATGGGCACCACTAACAAATGGAATCATTATAACAGCACTGTAATCAAAGCCAGCGAACGTGAGCTCCCTCGCTCTGTCTTACCACACAGTGCCCACCCTTCTTCTTGTTGACCATGGTTAGCAGAAGCTGGGGGTCAGCGGGGGCTGTGAACTTCAGCCACAGCCACTTCACACCGGAAGCAGCCTCTGAACACCTCTTCACCTTTGCCCACGTTGGGCTGTTCCCATCAGATTCTGAGCACCTCAGAGTTCTCAGAAGACAATGGCACCTAGTGTCTCACCAATTTTTGCCACAAAAAATGGATTAATTTTGCCTCGTCGAAAACTAAAAATATTATGTTTGGCAGACATTCTCTGAAACCCAGAACAAAGGGAAAGCATTCATTACGACCTGGGAGTCTGTTTTCCGTGGGTGCAAGCTGGCAGGTTCACCAGGAAGCTGCATTACTTAAAACCAGATGGGCTGGAAGAGCTGCGGTTTTCCTGGGACTTCCAGGTGCCTGTCTGGAGGTTCTCCAAGCCAAGCCATTCCAGCTTTGCTCCCAGGAACCTGCCTGTGGCCTCAGCTCAATTCCTGCTCCCCTGTTGAACAAGCGCCAAAACTCTCTGCTGAGATACCATCTAGCTTTGCCCTCAGGACCCGGTGACCCTGCAGGGAGGACACAGTGCCCTGCCACCCAAGCACTGGTACAATTGTAAAAACCACAGAAACGCTGAAGAGCAATGCCATTTCTATGAAGATCTTACATTTCAGTTCCAAGCTGCAGATCGCTCACAATTGAGCCCAATTTCCTGGTCTTCCCCCAGGGAGAGGATGAGGGCCTGGCTGGCACTGTGGATGCTGAGGATGCCTGAGGTTGCTTGGCCTGACTTTGGGTCCCCGTCTTCTGCGCATGAGATAGTATGTGTGTGTGTGTGTGTGTGTGCGCGCGCACACACGCATTTAACGCCGATTGTAAAAAGAAGGTACCTGATACGTTTTTTTGTTTCCATATTTTCGCAAGGGAGTTGAAGGGCAGGATCAGGAAGGAGAGCTCCAAGCGGGAGCTGCTGTCCGACACGGCCCACCTGCAGGACACCCACTGCACCTGCTGCCTGCAGCCCTACCGGCTCCTCGTGAATGGCAAAAGGCAGTGCCTGGACTGTGGCCTTTTCACCTGCAAAGGCTGCAGCCACGTCCACCCTGAGGAGCAGGGCCGGCTCTGTGACCCCTGCCACCTGGCCAGGTGAGCCAGGCCTCTGCTCAAGCGGCCCTTACGGTTTCTGGGTCGGGGCTTTTCCCTCAGTGGGGCTGAAGAGGGGTAGACACACGAGCCTGTGCAACGGCCCCCCCCACTGCCTGCAGGGTCCTGAAGATGGGCTCGCTGGAGTGGTACCACAAGCACGTGAGAGCCCGCTTCAAACGGTTCGGGAGTGCCAAGGTGGTCCGGTCCCTCTGCGGGCGGCTGCAGGGTGGAGGTAAGGAGGGGACCGCGGGGACGTGCTTTCCATTGCATGTTGCAGGGTCTTAGAGAGAGAGAGAGAGTGTGAACTGGCCTTCCTGCCCATCCCTGCCTCTGGTGGGCCCTGGTGGCTTCCTGTCAGGGTGTCCCCTCCCCCACCCAGCCCGGTCTGGCCTCCAGGGACGCCCACTGCTGTTGACATCCCCACTGTTGGAAGCTGTGTTTTCTCCCGAGATTCACACCACGTTAAGAACACAGCCAGGTCTCTGTCCTGGACTCTAGGACATGCGTCAACACGACACTTGTCGGGCCTGGCTGCCCTGGACATCTGCTTTCAGAGACCTGGGCATCTCAATGCTTCTGATGCAGACTGAGACAGAAAAATCCACTGTGAGCCATCATTCATTTAGTGTTTAAAATGCAAGTGTTTTTTCCACGATGAACTTGAGCTGAAGAACGTGATGACCCACTGTCCCCTCAAGGCATTTGGAAAGAGACCCAGTACAGGGGCAGGAGGGGCGGATGCCTGAGCCTGAACTGAAAGGGGAAATTGAGCCCCGTTTAGGGCAGATCTGGCCTTGTCCCTGTCGCTGAGTCCTAGGTCTGTCCTTAGACCTGGCCAAGCATTCAGGCCAGGCAGCTCAGCAGGCCTGGCATGTGGGTCTCAGCACCTGGAGGTCTCTGTCAGCAGAACCAAGGGGAGGCCCCTGGGGCGAGGGAGGAGTGGGTTCCAGTAGTCTGCACATGCTGGACTTCTCCGCTGGGGTGACCTTAGCTTGTCCCCACCCAAAGGCCTCCCCTCTGCAAAGGTGCCTCGTCTGTGTCTGTCTTTCTCTCTCTTTTATTTTTTTTTAGTTGTCAATGGACCTTTTTTTTTATATGTGGTGCGGAGACTCGAGCCCGTGCCTCACGTGTGCCAGGCAAGCACTCTGCCATTGACAGGGAAAAACAGAAGCTGGACCTCCGGCCCTCAGAGCATCTGGGCTCAGGCTGGGCCGGGCACGAGTGTCTCCGAGGCAGCTCAGCCAGTCCTTAAATTTGGGACAGAGAGACCACCCAGGGACATCTCCCCTGAGAGTGATTGGCCCTGGAGTGCAGATGCGGGTGATGGTGGGAACAGAGGGTGTGATAAATCATCCCAACCAGAACATTTTTCTGAGTGAAAGGAGGCCCTACGATAACCGTGCTGAAGCAACAGGTGGGAGCAGGACAGACGCATGCCGCGGGGAGAGGCTGTCACCTGTCCTTGGGGACTGCTGCCATCTGCGTCTCAGGCTGGAGCACTTGGGTAAATCCCACATCCCGTGCCCAGTGAGGTGGCCCCTCCCCGACAGGAAAGCCTCGCTGCAAAGCACCCAGGAGTCTCGCACCAAAGGCGGCCCCACAGGAACCCCTGGAGGCCTGGGAGGGCTGGTTTCTCGGGCTGGGTGGGCTCAGAAGGCTGCCATTTAGAAGGTGGTGACATTTCTGAAGCTCTGCTGGGATCCAGAGATGCCTTAGGTAGTTAACCCTGCTGCTGGGGGAACCTGCCCCGTTCAGAATTGTCCCTGAGGGCCAGGAGGTGGCGCTGTGGGTCCGCAGAAAACAGCCGAAAATGGCCCTAGGAGCGGGTGGGCCTTTGCCCTCAGCCCCCCATGCACCTCCCAGGGTGGGGCCCGGCCTGGGCTGCCTGCTACCTGGCGGCCTCCAAACGCATCACATGGGAGGGGCGTCTGAAGAGTCCTGCCTTTAAAAAAAAAGAAAGATTGAAGTTACTGTTTTGGAACCCGACCCTGCAGATCACGGCTCAGACCCAGTCCAGCAGGTGGGCGGGCTGCGGGGTCTCCCCACCTTCAGGGTAAGGCCTGTTTCCTCATCTTGCACACGGAAGCAGTGGGCTTGCATGGGAACAGTCTCACTGTGGGAAGGAAGGAGACCTCGGGCTGCCTGCTGTCGGTGACAGACCGTTAGCATGGCTCAACCCTGGTCCCAAGTGTAGAGACCTCGGGAGCCATCACTGAACAGGCCTGGAGGCCCGGGAGCCTCACTCAGGTGGGCCGCAGCCAGCCTCCCTTCCAGACCGAGCGCCGTGCCCACACTCCCTCCCTGCGGGGAACTCCCGCCTCCGCGTCTCCACTGGAGGTTTGGGGTGAGTCTCTGTCCAGCCAATGTCCCGAGGACAGGCACAATGACCAGGTCTGCCTCTGCCTGTGCTCTCCAGGCTTCTGCTGTGTTCACGGGACAGGCTGTCGGGGCCCAGACCCAGGCTGCAGGCCCCTCGGAAATGTGGAAGATTCCGTCTCTAAGAGGGAGATCGCAGGGAAGAATGAGCCAGGCTCTGCCCCGTCCCTCCGTCCACTAGTCAAACTGAGAGTCCCAGGCCCACGACCCACGGGCAGAGCACTGTGGGCCAGCTGGCCTCCGAGGGCCGGTGATGAACACGTGTGTTATCAAACACCCAGTTTTTTCGACTGGTTCTGTGTGTGTGTGTGTCTGTGTGTCTGTGTGTGTGTGTGTGTGTCTGTGTGCCTCTCCCTCCCTCTCTCCCTCTCTCTGTCTCTCTGTGCCTCTCCCTCCCTCTCTCTCTCCCTCTCCCCACCCCCCTCTCTCTGGCTCTCTCTCTCTCTCTCTCTCCCTCTCTCTCTCTCTCTCTCTCTCTCTCTTTCCCTCTGTGTGTGTGTGCGCACCTCTCCCTCTCTCTGTCTCTCTCTGTCTCTGTCTCTCTCTGATTTATAAATGGAAAACCAGGCAACCAGACCGACTTCAGAAATAAGGAGGCTGTGGGGTGGGGACACAGCTGAGAGGCCAGAGCAGTCCAAGGCTCAGTGCACGTCAGAGCTTCAGCTGCTGTGCGCATGACCAAGGACCATGAGCGGCATGGACAGATGGATGCATACTGGGGTTCATCTCAGGAAAGATTCTGGAAAATGCACTGACGATCCAGCCACTGCACTTAGGACCCCTGGTGGGCACTGGGTCCCAGGCGTCCTGAGGATAAGGGTGTAGAGGAGGCAGACCCTGCTGCCCCTCCCAGGAAGGCCCACATGGCCATCCAGCCAGTGTGGACCCTGGCGCCAGGGACCGAGAGCTGCAGGAGAGGAACTTCCTGTGAGAGGAGGCTCCTGCGAGGATGCAGGGCCAGAGACGGGGTAGGGCCGGGGGAGACGGCCAGCAGGCCTGTCAGGGAGGAGTGGGAGAAGAGGACGCGCAGGGGGACAGGAGTTGGTCAGAGCGGCGTTGGCTTTCTGCCAGGCAGGCGCATAGCGCCTGTGGCCAGCACCTGCAGCCCTCCCAGCTCGGAGGAGGCCACCCAGAGGTGGCGTCCCGGGAAGCAGACGGGTGAGAAGCAGCAAGCAGCACGCGGAGAGGAGAGCTCTATGTCACACCGGCCAGCCGGCCCAGAGGAACACAAAACTCCAAGTTCTGAGCCTGATGCACAGTTTCTCACAGCATTTACAGACTATTTGATGTCATCTTAGACCCATCCTGTCATTGGGGCTTTTTCCTCTTAAAAAAAAAAATTCCTAATCTGTGTGGCTGCAGGCCTGTGCGGTCCTCTAAGGTGAAGCTGCTCACAGAACAGAGAAGAAACAGCTCTTCTCACAGACGTCCCTTCCATCCCAGGAGGGAGGGGCCAGGCTCCTAGGGCAGCTATTGAGGATGCAAAAGGTGGGCCCATGGTGAATGAGGCTTCCTGAGAAGGGCAGAGAGAGGGGAGGGAGCTGACCCTTCCCCAGCTGTTGGTCCCTTACCATAATGTTTCTGTAATTTCGTTTCATGACCAGCTCTGGTTTTTCCATCACAGTGGCACCCAGTCCCCTGAGGAGGGGACACTGCGGGCTGGTGCTCCTGCCTCAGGGCCATGAAGCTGGACCAGCTCTCAGGGCAAAGGGCCCTTGGGGCTGGAAGCCACGGGAAGGAGCAGGCACCTTCTCCCTCTCCCACCTGCTGGAGGGGCCTCTGGGTTTGCGGGTGCCAGTCCCACATCTCGGAGCAGAACGTGAGGGGTCTGCCACAGCTGCAGAAAGGACAGACCCCACAAGGGTCCTTTCCCTTGTCAGCTGACAGGGACCCTCCAGGGTACCAAATGTCCTGCTTGCTCACACAGAGACCCCTGAGACGCAGAGACCAAGGGGTGGGCAATAGGGTAGGGTGTCCAAGGACAGCCAGACCTGGCTGGGGCCTAGAGGCCCCAAGCTGCCTGAGGCCACTTGTGCCCTCTGTGACCCCAGAAACTGGAAGGTGGATGATCCACCAGGCTTTTCAGCTCTAACACCCTGAAATTCACTCGCTGGATCACTGTCTACATGGGCTAAGGAAATGGAGCACGACCAGGCTGGTGTGGACTGGAAACCAGAGGAGAAGGTGGGGGGCTGAGCTGGGGAGGCCAGGCCTGGTGCTCCTGGGAAAGAGGGGCCTGAGGGACAGAGGAAGAAGGGGAGGCTGAAGCTGCTGATGTGCAATTGATGAGGCCGTGCGATCAGCCTGTTCACCCATCACAGCCCAGGGACTTCCGACTGACCAGGGAGTGGTCAGTAGTGAAGGGTGAATGTCTGAGATGTGGCCAGAACCTGTTGGTGAAGCTGGGGCGGAGTTGGAGTTCTGTGCTGTGAGGCAGGCCGACCCTTAACCCATGTCTGGATAGGCCTTGAATGGCCAGCGCAGGGCCCTGCCTGGTTATTTCCCAGGGAATGAGAGGACTGATGGGGGAGGAGGGAGGAAGGGAGGGTGAGAGGGTGGGAGGGAGGGGAAGTGAGAGGGTGGGAGGGGAGGAGGGAGGAGGGAGAGATGATGGGGTGGGTAGGTGGGTGGGGGGCAGATGGACAGATGTGTGGCCCTGTCTTTGCTGGCTCCCGGGGTTGGAGTCATGCAGGGGTCTGTTGCAGGGGGGCCTGAGCCCAGCCTGGGAGAGAGGAGCGGAGACAGCGAGCAGACAGATGAGGATGGAGAACCGGGCTCCGAGGCCCAGGCCCAGCCCCTCAGCAGCAGAGTGAGTCCTCCCAGCACCCTGCCCTCCCCAGGCTCCCTGGCCTCCCCTCCCATCTGGCCCAGGTGCAATCCTGAAAGTCGTGGTGCTCTGTGGTTCCGCCAGCCCCTGCAGCCCAGTGTAGAGAGCCCCCCTCCCACCAGGGTCACTCAGCTGCCTCAGGCATCCAGGCCCCAGAGAGGCTGTGGGCTGGGCAGAGCCTGATGGCAGGCCAGCCTGTGGGGCCAAAGCAGGAGCACACGGGTGGCCATCGCAGCGGGGTTGCAGGCAGGAGGCTCCCAGGTGCAGGCTGCCTTCGCCTCTCAGAGAAGACCCACAGGTTCCCCTCCGGGACATCTTTATTTCTATCACCAACCCTGAGCCTGTCTTTGTTGGTATTTGCTTCTGCTTTTACTCATTAACTTGTTTTTGGTGGTGGACACAAGCAAGCAGGCCCTGGACTTGGGGCGTGGGTTGGAGGAGGGGCGGGGCAGGTCTGAGGGTGGTGCTCCTGGGGCTCCGTGAGGCCCCTGGCCACTTGGGGCTCTTGCAGTTTTGTTCTAGCCTAGGAGGTGGGTGTTCCCGCGGAGGAGGCGCACCACCCCCCAGGGCGGAGTGGGCGGGGTCTGGTCCTGTCAAGCTGACCCCAACTGAGTCTCGCTCATCTCACACTTGCAAAGAAAAAGCGCCTCCTCTCCTTCTGTGATGTGGACTTCGAGGAGGACGTGGACCCTGCCTCCCAGGCCTGCCATCAGCCCCCGAGCCCATCCTCAGTCCCTGTAGCCACAGCCACCCTGCAGGTCAGCAGGCCCTGCCCCTCCGGGGAACTGGGGCAACAGGTGCCCAGGCTCCAGGTGGGGTGGCGCTCTGGGAAGTGCTGAATAGCCATGTGGTCATACCAGGCTCTCCGGCCAGGGGACAGTGGGACAGGAAATAAGGATACTTCATGCCTTTCCAGGATGGGATTCTGAAGAGCCAGGAGCGGCAGGCGAGGCAGGGGCCCAGGCTGAGTGGGCAGCTAGGACCTCAGGATGGCAGGATAGGGAGTGGCATCACAGGGGGCCAGGCAGGGGCTGGCACTGTACCCGAGTCTCCGATTCACTGTAGGGCACCATATACTTTGTCACTGCCCAAGGCCAGCCAGTCTTGGGAATGAGAAAGGCCGCTGTCACTGGTGACCCCTGGACCCCTGGCATGCACCGGGGCCATCAGGTGAACCAGGACTTAAGGTCACTCTGCTCATCAGCTGTGAGGCCTTGTCCCCTCCTCTGGAAGAGGAGTGACCATTTCTGCCTTACGGGGCCTTTCCAGGGTCGGAGGCTGTGCCTGGCACTGGTGAGACACTCAGCCAGGCAGTGAGCAGCTGTGGCACGAGAGCCAGGGCAAGGCCCGGGGAGTGCCCAGCTTCCCAGTGAGTCCCAAACTCCAGTGTCCAGTGTCCCCTGGCCTCAGGCAGTGCCAGCCGGGCTGGGCAGGGCTATGACTGCCCACTGTTGGGAAGAGGACACCAGGGCAGGGCCCCCAATGTCAGCACCCACGTGGACTCCGGGCCACAGTCCCGCTCCTGCCGCACGTCAGTCTGGTGTCACCACTTCCCGGGGCCTCCAGGGCCCAGCGACTGCTTCCTTCCTGACCACCCACCAACAGTCAGGTCACAAGGGAGCTGTGGCGTGTCGCTTCTAGAGGCCCTTGGCACCTGTCTCCCTAGGGGTGATGGCACAGTACAGAGACCCCTCTGCCGGAAGGTTCAGGAAGCAGGGCTGTCCCCGTGGGGTCACGGGGCTGGGGTGAGCCGATCCCGGGGCCGCCTCAGCTGTGCCCCAGTCCTGTGCGACACCGGTGTCGCTGGGAACCCCAGCTCTGCAGACGCTCGGTGCAGGGCAGGCAGCCGACGCCTTGGGCGTGGGCTTTGACCATCGGGAGGACTGAGCTGCAGGGCCAAGCGGATGGGTGTCCGGGTTCCGCCAGTCAGGCGAGGCCTGGGCCCCTCGAGACCTGGGCTGGAAGGACCAAGTGCCCAGGAGCTGCGGAGGCTGACGACCCGTGTGCTCAGTTCCTCCCAGGAGAGCCCTGCTCAGAAGATGCTGCCTCCCAGGAGGATGCTGGCCTGGAAGAGGCTCGCACTGGAGCCTCAGGGTGCCACCCCCATCCAGAAGAGCAGCCAGACAGCCCCTCGCCTACCGGACAGCATGCCCTTGCGGAGCTGTGCCTGCCTGGAGACTCCCAAAAGATGGCCCTGGGGACTGCTGCTATTCCTGGTAGGTGCCATTAGCCAGGGTCTTCCAGATGGGCTGAGTAGGCCAGGGGTCACTGAGCACTCGCTCTCCATTGGATGAATGCAGACATGCTGGGTGGCTCAGAAGAACCAGCATGTGCTGCCTGGCGAACACCATGGACCCAGCTCTCCCTGGGCTGGGTGCTGCCCTGTGACACCCAAAGTACCAGCCGAGGAGCTACCCAGGAGTGAGCCCAGCTCACTGCTGCTGGTTTGGGCTCGGGACATGCAGATTTCCCAGAATGGCCAGGGTCACCCGGTTGCCAGGCCAACTTCACAGGCCTGAGGCTGCACGTGGGTATGGCTGGGGTGGGACCCATCAGAGCCCCTGGCACGAGACAACCTGAATGCGCTCAGTGTAATTTTGTCAGACAGTTTTGCTTCTAATGAAATCCTGAATGGCCGCCTTCCCTGTGCCCGGGGAACCTGCGGGGTCCAGGAGTTCAGACGCCCTGTGAGTCAGAGCCGATGAGATCACAGAGGCCGCCACTGTGACCACGTGCAGCTGGGAGCAGGGACGCCTGTCCAGATCCATCTCAGTGCACTGGAGGGACCGCAGCCTCACGGTCCCCACACTGATTAGCATCCGGGGGCTTTTGGAAATGGGGTGCACTCCCCTGTCCCAAAGCAATGAATGAATGAACCCACAGCCAGCCACAGGGTCAATCCCTGGTGGGCTTGCTCATTCCCTCCTGTGACCTCAACTCACCTGGCATGTGCAGGAGGCAGGCGGGCGAGAGGCCAGGGCGAGAAGGAGCCTCGAAGAGGGAGCACTCGGCCTGCAGCCCACCGCCAGCCCCCGTGCCAGGCCCACGTGGTGTCTGCTCACCAGCGGGTCCCAGGTGGGGAGTGGGTGTCTTCCAGGGAGTGGACAGGACAGTGCTGTCCATTGATGGAGGGGCGTTGTCTGGAGGGCTGCCCTGAGATGGACTCCCCCCTGCCCCCGCCCCGCCTCAACGTCCTCACTAGAGAGAAGACGTAGTGATGTCCAACCCCACAGGGTGAGGGAGGTGGGGCCTCTGTGGACGCTCGCTGCTTCAGGAACACGCCTGGGACCCCACGGGGTTGGGAGGCGGGCGGGGTTCAGCAGTGTCCTCTGCGTGGTCTCCCTGGCCCGCTCTGGGGTTGGCAGAATTCACAGTGCAGCGTGGCTCCCTGCACTTTGGGGACAGAGCAGGGCAGGTGCATGGCTCTGGGGAGTGAGCTGGCATTCAACACCCTCCGTGTGACTTACCCGAGTTGCTGTGTGTGGTGCAGAGGGTACGTCTGGTGAGGACATGGTGACAGCAGTGTGACTTCCCACTGGAGCCCAGATGAGCATCTGGAGCCACCCTGTGGGGCAGGACCAGGAAGGCCTGTGAATCCTGGGTCTAGGCTGAAACCAGCAGCAGAGGCCGGGCCAACGTGGACAGGCCTGCAGCCCCCTCACCTTGGAAACCTCCAGGCCCTCTGTCCTCCACGTGTGGAACGCGGTGCTGTGCGGGATTGGGGATTGTGTTAAATGTGCTTTGGGAACATGAGAGCACTGCCCCCTGAGCACTGGCAGGGGCTCTTGTTCCCAGAGACCTTTGTGTGGGGCTGTGGATTCTGCCACCTTCTCACCGTGGCTGCAGAGTCCCCACCCAGAGCAGCAGAGGGGCACGATCATGGCTTTGCTTTGTTCTCTGGGTCTTCATCTGGACAGAGCGTGCCTTTCCCTCCAAGTGATTGAAACCTTCTCGCGCTTCCAGGGACAAATTTCGTCAGGAACGAGCAGCCGCCCTCGCAGTACCTGGCCGACGTGGACAGCTCTGACGAGGACAGCGGCTGGACCGCCAGGGTGGCCGCCCAGCCCGGCAGACGGAGAGGCCCGACTGCAGCTCAGAGTCAGGTACCAGCGTGAGCGAGTCGGGCTGTGGGGAACTGCCAAGGCGTGCAGCTCCCACGAGCCGCTCTAGAGGACTAAAGCTTCAGCAGTTTCAAACTGAGTCACGGAGACATGGCTCCAAGTACATTTGGGAGGAGGTACTGGGGATTGAATCCAGGGGCACTGGACCATTGAGCCACGTCCCCAGCCCTGTTTTGAATTTTATTTAGAGACAGGGTCTCACTGAGTTGCTTAGGGCCTCGCTGAGTTGCTGAGGCTGGCTTTGAACTCAGGATCCTCCTGCCTCAGCCACCCGAGCTGCTGGGATTACAGTAATCCACCATCACTTCCGTCATCAAAAGCATTTCTGATTGAAGTGAATTCACTTAACATAAAGCTAACCATTTTAGTGTGGCAGTTCCTAGAAAAAATAAAGTCAAAGAAAAATATAGCTACCATCTGGTCCAGCTACTCCAGTTCTGGATATGTCCCCAGAAGAATTGAAAGCAGGGACTCAGAGACATTGGTCCCCCTAGTGTAGAGCACGATTCACCAGAATGAACTGGGGAACCACCACATGCCCACCCTCCGCTGGATGGAGAAGCAGTGTGGCAGGCCCACGTGGGGGATGTCATTCAGCCTGGAAAGGAGGGGAGTCTGACAGCCCTGCAGACCACAGGACCCTGCGCCCTAGGCCTCTGCCTGCTTCCGGGATGCAGGCGGTATCTCAGGGACCCTTTCCCGTGTCTGTTCCCAGTTGCTTTTATTCACTTGAGCCACATTGCCCTCCCTTATGTCCGTCACTCTGTACACGAAGGGAGCCAGTGAGAAGCATGCTGGCCAGCAGCATGCCCTTCAGGGAGGAGCCCCCAGTTTACCTTCGGGTCCTTGGGGGCCTCTGCAGGACCCTGGAGAAAACCCTCTGAGTCCACCCACCCTCAGACCAGTGTTTCTCAACCAGGGCTCACAGAACTGCGCTGGGGCCGAGAGCCCCGAGGATGCTTGATGGTGGGCCATCTGGCTGTGGCTACCTTGCCTCATATCCACGGCTGCCACTTTCTGGGTGACACAATCAGGAAAACACAAGCAGGCCCCTGCAGGACCCCCAGAGGGCTGCCTGGGGAGGGGGAGGATGCGGAGCCCCCCAGGACCTGGCCCAGAGTCGTCGTGTCTTGCCTGCCCTGCCGCAGACGCTCCTCAGTCTCCCCGTGAAAGCACCGCAAGGACAGCGGGGTGCGCGTCTGTCATTCTAAACCACGAATGTCCCTGCGAGGTGGAAGCCCTGGGGGCTCCTGCCAGGGCTCCCGTGTGCACCTGTCTAGGCACCAGGCAGACCCAACGCCAGGAGACCAGGGGTGTTGGAGCCCCACCCTGCACGATGCTGTCACTGCACAACTTTTTAAAACCCTAAAAATCTTTTCCCAGCCCAGAAAACCTCTCCACAAGAAAAAAGGCTTATTATTGAATAAATGCATAACCAGAATCTGAGGCACCCAGGCAACGAGGGGAGCCCCTTACCCAGCATCCCCTGCCCCTGTGCCCTCAGGATAAGCAGGCAAGCAGTCCAGGGGACAGGACCTGACAGAGCCTCTTGTCACACAGGCTGTCCCAACTGTCATGAAGTGTGGGGAGCCACCAGCATGGTTCTACCAGGAGAGGAATCACAGCTCTGTCCTCAGGCAGGAGGTAGTTCTGCAAACGGACACAAGGCACCCTCTGCTATGGGCCTCTTTCCCACCCGCAGGAACCTGGAGACTGCATTTCCTAAAAGTGGCTCCTGGGTCCTGAGTTGTAGACTGGCTGAGGCCTTTAGCCCCTGATGAAGATTTACAGACATTTGAAAAGGAAAGAGAAGGAGATCCTGAAGGAAAATGGAGAGGGAGGAAGGGGACAGATTTCCTGTACCCCAAGGTCTTGGCGCCCCCAGCCCATTTAATTAATCTTGAGACAGAGTCTCACTAAGTTGCTTGAGGCTGGCCTCCATTTGAGATCCTCCTGCCTTGACCTCCTGAGTCCCTGGGATTACAAGTGTGCCCACCACCCCCGGCTCTTCCCTTATTATCAGCATGGACAATTAAGCTGCTTATTTTTCTTCTGCCACTTGACAAGAGGCAAAAGGAGATGCTTAAAGTTCCCGCTTCCTTCCCAGGAAGCGGCTGTGCCCTGGACTTGTCTGGAAGAGGGTCAGAGGCTTTGGACACCAGAGAGAAGCCCCTTCCTTGCTGGGAGAGTCCAGCCCCAGCCAGCTCCTGTCAGAAGGCAGCACCCTGCCCCCACCCCAGCTGCCCTTTCAGCACTGGCCTCCCCACAGTTGTCCCCTCCACAGCCCGTCCCACCCACACTCCTCCAGGGGTTCTCGGTGGGGTGTGCTCCCGGTGGCAGGTGCTGGGTGGGGCTCCCATCCTCTCCCAAGTCCCCACACCTGCCATCCGCCGAGCATGCACCTGAGGGTATCAATCGCCACCCTGCAGGCCCTGAAGGCCACCACGCTGGTGTTGGCCTCTGTGTGCAGCGGCACTCAGGCGGGTGAGGGCCATAGCGCAGCACGCACCTGGGTGGGTGGACATGGCCAGCGTCCCACCTTCTCCCGCTCAGAGCCCTCAGTGCCGAGATCAGGCTAACCCCTACCCACGTCCCGCTGCCCTGGGCCACTTCCCTCTGAAAGCCAGGCGGCCGCGTGAGAGACAATGCAGGATGCTCCTCTGCCTGTGGCGAGCAGAGGACATTGATTTTCCCGTCCCCATCTGGGAGCTAATAGACTTCGGGTGACTCAAGTGTCTGGTGACTCAAGGATGAGGAAGTGGGGCTTTTGGTCATTCTGCCATGTCACCGGAAGTCACTGCTGGCCCACGAGTGACCCAGCGCTCTTGCTAGCTAATGGCTTTGGTTTGGTCACTGTGTCCTGCTTAATTCACACCTTCCTGTGCTGATCGGTGTCGGCAGTGACAATAGCTGCAGGCGGTAATGACACATCAGAGCCTCAGTGTGGCTTCCTTGCTTCTCTGGCTCCGTCACTTCCCTGCTGCTCTTGACCTGCCCAGCCTGGTGGTGGGCATCTCAGCTTTCCTTCCACCTCCGGGAATTCAGGCACGGAGGTGGTGGGTGCAGGGTCCTGCTGCTGGGGCGGGCTGGCCCGGCCACTCTTCCCTCCCTCTGCTGCGGATCCTCCAGCCCAGTGAGCGCCTGGCAGGTAACGCTGGGCGCCAGCAGGAGGCGCTCGCAGCCCAGGTGGGGGGCCGAGGTGCAGACACTGGACCCCCTGAAGTCGAGGCTCAGGGGGGCTCAACCCACCCCTGCGCACTGCAGGAAGGGCAGGGCCGCGTCCTGCATAGGCGGCCCACACCCACATGAGCCGCCTGCCCCGTCCAGCCCACTCCCCAGGCCCTCACGCAGGTGTGAGAGACTCAGAAGACCCCAGCCTCCAGGAGACTAGCTGAGGGCAGCTGGGAAGGCAGCGTGGGAGAAACGGCCTGGGACCCACCAGTGCCTGCAGCCCCGGGGCCAGGCCACAGCAGGCTGGGCTCTCCGCTCAGGGCCCGGTCTGTGTGCTGCCCGGACAGAGCATCGCACCTGGGTGATTTCAGAGGCACAGAGACGGGCGGGCGACCATGGTTCTGTGGCTGGGCCACGGCCAGGGAGGCCTCGTGCTGCTCTGCCCCGTGGGAAGGCAGAGGAGAGCGAGGCTGAGAGGGCCCACCCTCATTTCACCTCAAACCCACCCTGTGATGACGTCGGCCACCCAAAGGGCTCGCCTCAGGCCTGCCACTGCTCGGGGTCCCACCCCTCAACGCAGCAGCCACAGGACTAGGGTCCCAGCACATGAGCTTTGGGGGAGGCGTCTGAACCACAGGCAGCCTCACGGACAGCCTGGCCTCTAATGCAGCCCAGGTGCTCAGGGCGCAGCCACACGCCCCCCTAGAGCCTGGGTGCCCTCCTGGCAGCACCCTCTCGTCGTGGGCTGGGGCTCTGGACGGGCATCCCACCAGGGAAGACATTCCCCCTGGCTTGCAGATGGGGAGCTGGAGGCTGACGAGTCCCTTGTGTGCAGGAGCACAGTGTGACAGCCAGAAGGGGGCAGAGCTCTGCTCCCCTCAGGGTGCTTTCAGGAAGACCCACCACCTGAGTTGGGTGAGGGTGGTCCTGGACCAGGCTCCATGGCCCTGCAAAACCACAAGGCCCACCCCAGCAACCAGCCCCCGGCCTGCCCCCAGGCTCCTGCTGGATGCTGGCCCCGGCACCCTCAGGCCCCAGCTCGGCCTCTTGAATGGACACTGTCCCTCTGTCACTCACCTCCCCTGCCCACTTCCTGCTCAACTCCTTGCTCCTCCTGCTGACCCAGGACGGCCGTCCCTCAGCCCACTCCTTCCTGGGCCTGCAGGAGGCTGCTCCACTCCACTACAGTTGATGTCTCCTCACTCTGGCATTTTCCTGGCGCAAATCCCAGGGCAGGGTCAGTGGGTCAGGCGTAGTGGATGAGCCCAGGGCCTGCAGTAGGGGCCCTCCCCATTGCTCACAGGACCACCCTGCTGGGTCATTTGGCCCTGGCCCCCTGACAACCAGGGAAGTTTCTGACAGTGGGGGACAGGCCCCTGAGCAACACGAGGATGCTGGGTGTAGGTGGCTGAAGTCCTGGTTTGTAGGGGACCTATGGGTCCCGGGGATGAGGGATTTCTGGTGGTCACACTTCACTGGCTCACTCCCTAGCCAGTGAGGATGTGATGGTCGCCCTGGCCATATGCTGTTACGCTGGCCGAGTCACCCACCACGCCAGGTGCTCTGTGTACCGTCCTGGTGAGTGTGGGTGCCCATGTGCACCCTGCACTCGTAGAGGAGTCCACAGACTTCACCCCCATAGCTCGCCCTGTCCTGCCATTGCTCATGGGCCCTTGGAGGAGGCCTCCCAGCCTCATCAGAACTGTGGAAGCTCATGGAAGAGACCCAGATGAGACAGGCTGCAGCTCAATCAGATCAGCCTCTTGGTGTCTTTGGGCTCCGGCAGGGAGACTTGTCCATCTGTCTTAATAGGCTTCGTTCAATCAGAAAATTAAATGGTCATGAGCAACATCCTCTGCTCGCCAGGAGAGCAGGGCCAGGGAGGGATCGATGCTGCCTGGAGGCCCAGGCGCTGTGATAGCTTCCTGGCGGAGAGGCCTGTCCCTCCGTTGGGCACTTGCTGATGGGGTGACTCACTCCTGCAGGAGGGAGGCAGCGAGAAGAGGTGCTGAGATTCTCCTGGGGGCAGTCCCCAAAAGCTAGCTTTGTGGGACCACAGGACAGGGGTGGGAATGGGTGGTGGTGAGCGAGCGAGCAGATGAAGGAACTCTGTCCTGGTGGCCCTGCCACTGAAGGAGCGTGTGCACCTGTGACCTAGAAAGAACCGCAGACTTCGGGGGCCGCTGTGTGCCGGGCCCTGGCTCCTGGTGCTGGCAGAGAACAAAACCACAGAGGTGGCCATCCTTCTGGGTTAGGTTCTGGCCAAGGGAGGCCGGAAATAAGCAACCCAGCAAGGAACCCGAGGGTCAGAGGAGGAGGAAGGCAGAGAAAAATCAAGTGAGGCCAGAGTGACTAGAGCCAGGTGCCACCTTGAAAGGAGTGTGGGGCACCTCACCAAGAGATGGACTGCCCCCGGGCTCATAGGAGGCCAGAGGCCACTGCAGCCATCTGGCATGGAGCGTTCTGGCCAGAGAGAGCAGCCCTTTTATCCTGAGTGGGACAGCAGTCAGAGGCAAGGTGCCTGGGCTGGGGTGAGGCTGGATGGGGAGACTTCTCAGTCACTGCTGTTGCTCTCACCCCACACGTAGGACGGGGTGATGTGAAGAAATCTATTCCTTACGGTTCTGGGGGCTGGGGTGCCCCAAAGCCAGGCACTGGCATCTGGCGAGGGCCTTCTCAGCCCTCACAGCAGGGCAGGGGCCTCGCATGGCTGGGCAGAGCAAAGACGCCAGCTCAAGGCTGTTCCTATAGAGCCACCAGTGCCATCTCGGGAGCCCCCAGGACCTCATCTGATCCACTCCAGGAGGCACCGAGAGGCCAGGTCCACAGAGACAGGGCAGTGTGGCTGCTGGCCTGGGAGGACTGTGGGTTTGCTGTGTGATGGGGACAGTCTCAGGGAAGACCAGGTCCTGGGGACAGGGATGGTGATGGCCGAGCAATGGATGTGTTAATGCCAGAGTCGGAGACAAGTGGCTCAGACGGTGAATTCGCAAGTGTCATGTCTGGATAAAAGAGTTTTTAAGGGAACGGAAGGGAAAATAAAGTGGTAGGGCTGGATGGCCATGGGGGCTAGTGGCACCTCAGGGCCTGGGGACAGGCTCAACTGGAGGAGGGACAGGGACCTCAGCTCCAACAGGGCCTGGATGTGCTGGGGCCAGCCCAGCTCCCAGGCCTGCCTGAGTGCCACTTGCCTGTCCCTGTCAGGGTCTAGCTGCCGGAGCCCAGGCGGATGCCGACAGAGAGGAGGAGGCCCTGAGGAGGAAGCTGGAGGAGCTGACCAGGAACATCAGTGACCAGGGCACCTCGTCTGAGGAGGAGGGGGTCAGGGAAGAAGAGGCCCAGCCGGAGGGGGCCACACCCACCAGGGCGCTCCCCAGGGCGGCCCCAGAGGTGAGGCTTCCCCCAGCAGTCTCTGCAGGACGCAGCAGAGCACAAGGACAGTCTCAGAGCACACTGGCCAGTGGTGTGTGCCTGGGCCACGGGCTCTCCCTCGGCCAGGCAGCCAGCCAGAGGGTCACCAGAGGCCCTTGATAAGAGCACAACAGAGTGACCCATTCTGGGGAGTTCCAGGAGGAGAGCGGTGTCCTGCAGCCCCTCCTGCAGGCGGCCACCCCCAGCCCTCTCTCCCTAGGTGTGCCCAGCCGCAGATGCCCAGGAAAGGAGCCCTGGGGACCCCGCCCCGCCCAGCAGGACCACGGATGAGGAGCTGTCAGAGCTGGAGGACAGAGTGGCCCTGACGGCCTCTGAAGTTCAGCAGACTGAGAGTGAGGTAGCCTCACTGCCCAGGGAGTGCGGGTTCCAAAGACAGAGAGCGCTGTGACTGGGAGCGGCCTGGGAGGCCTGAGAGGCCCGCAGTGCACCCAGGGGCTCATGGAGACCTGGCCCGGCCAGGGAGGCAGAATGAGATCTGCCCACCCCACTGGTTCCTGCCGAGGCCTGGGGGACGGGTAGGTGGGCTTTCAGCACCAGGGAAGGTGTGGCCGCCCACGGCCCCTCCTGTAGGAGGGCTGGAAGCAGGCGGAGGACTTAGGACAGCCAGGCGCAGGGCGGGACTCGGCCCAGGGCCACCCAAGCTGGAACTGTGGCCGCAGAGCTTGAGTTGGGGTGAGGGACACACCCAGTATACAGGTCGAAGGCCAGAGCCATCACATGAGCCCCCAGGGACAGCTGTGGTGACATGGGTACTGCCTTCCCCTCCCCCAGGCCCTCCTCCCAGGCCTCAGGGCCAGCCTGTGGCACTGGCCCTTCGCTCTCTTCTCTCCTCACCAGCAAGTGCCCCAGGAGGACAGGCATGTCCCCCAGCAGGTCCCAGGAACGGGCGGGGTCAGGACGTTTCCTAAGCCCCTCCTAGAATGGGGCAGGCGCGTGGCAGGCCCAGAGGACCCTGCCCGATCACTGCCCAGTCTGGCCTCCGTGGAGCTCGTGTTTCCAGTGGGAGGACACAGAGCTCTGACGACACCAAGCGAGGCCACCCTGAGGGCCCAGAGCAGGGCTGTGAGGGACGCAGTGGGGGAGCCCAAGATGGCAGTGCAGGCGGCGGGAACAGCATGGGCAAGGGGCCTGCCGGGGACCAGCAGTGAAGCACCAAAGCACCGTGAAGGCCGGGCAGGGAGGCCGGTCCCAGTGGAGGTGGATGGAGGGCCCAGAGGGCCTGGAGGCCACAGAGAAGAAAGTGGGGAAGGACTGGGTGCAGCCCAGTGACAGGGCCCAAGCTTCGCTTTCACACGCCCTGATTTGATCCCCAGCACTTAAAAAGGAAAAAGAAAAAGATGAACCTGGGGAGGCACTGGGGACTCTGAATGGGGCGGGGCGACCGGCTTGCTGTCTGTTGGAGGAGAGGTTGGGGGTGGGCAGGTCATAGGTGAGCCAGGCCAGAGCTGCCCTTGTCCCAGGCATGCCCACTCCCTGAGGGGACCCAAGCCTCCCGAAACGCCTCCAGAAAACCCATGGAAGCTCTCCAACGGCCTGGTGCCCCAGAGCACCCCCAACACCCACGAGGGACCAGAAGGCTTGCTAAGATTGGGGCGCCAGTCTTCAGGGAAGCCACCCCAGTTGACTTGGGACAGCTGCTCTCTCTGACCCGTGACTCTGGCAGGGGGCAACCCCGTCATGTCTGTCCAGCCAGCCATCCAGCTGCCTGTCTGCTCTTGTCCAGGTTTCAGACATTGAGTCGAGGATCGCCGCCCTGCGGGCCGCGGGGCTCACGGTGAAGCCCTCGGGGAAGCCCCGGAGGAAGTCGAACCTGCCGGTGAGGGGGCGCCAGTGGGGAGCCAGGGTGCCCCTCCTCCCTGGACAGGCTGTCCCGGTAGCCAGCTCTGCCTTGTGCAAAGGGCGGGGCTTTGCTGTTCTCGGTGTTCCTTATGCAGGGACCCCAGGGACCCCAGGGACCCCAGGCCCTGCTTTGAAAATTGAAGCACATGTGATTTAAAATCCAAAAGCCTAAGCCGGGCATGGTGGCGCACGCCTGTAATCCAAGCAACTTGGGAGGCTGAGTCAGGAGGATCTCGAGTTCAAAGCCAGCCTCAGCAAAAGCAAGGCCCTAAGCTACTCAGTGAGACCCTGTCTCTAAATAAAATACAAAATAGGGCTGGGGATGTGGTTCAGTGGCTGAGTGTCCCTGAGTTCAATCCTGGTTCAAAAATAAATAAATAAATAAATAAAATCCAGAAGCCTAGATGACAAATCCTCGAGCTGGAGGACTTGCTGAACGGCCATTTTAAGATGGGCGTGACCAGAGTGGCTGGTGGGAGGTGTGCTAAGGGACCTGCCCTGTGGCAGGATCCGAACCCGCACCTTCCCTCCAGCCCCGTCAAGAGGCTCCCTACAAAACCATGCTAGGGAGGAAATTCAGCACGAGGGTGAGAGATGTTTTTAAGGAACTCCCAAGGGGGGGTTCCAGGTCAAACACAGGTGCCCAGTGAACTTTGCCAGGAATGTTTAAGGGCAAACGTATCCCACGCAAATTTTGGGGCATGCTCTTTACTCGAAGAGATTATTCATTGTTTATCTTGAATTGCTCGTTAAGTGGGCATCCTGTGTTTTAATCTACTGAGCCCACCAGCCTAGTCCCAGAACCATGGGGCAGTGTGATTAGGGGCAGAAGTGCTACCCCAGCACCCTTGACCACGCACAGAGAACGTCGTGCCCACATCCCACTGGCCACCCCTCTCCTGCCTGTGGCTCGCAGCCCAACACGGTGGTAGCAGCCTAGTTCCTTCCTCGCCTCCAGATACTTCTTCCTCGAGTTGCCGGGAAACTTGGCAGGAGTCCGGAGGATCCGAGTGCAGCCCCTGGGAACAAAGGCCAGGTGCGTCTCTGACCCTCCGAGGCTGGACAGGAGCAGTAGCTCAGGGCCCTTTCCGGAGTGTGGGGTGAGGGGCTGGCAGCTCCTCAGGCGGCTCATCCAAGGCACACGCACAGGGTTTGTGGAGGAGCATGTGTTGGGCATGGAGAGGGGCCCCAGAGGGACAGAGGCCAGCAAACCCCATGTGGGCTGTTCAGCTCAGTCCTTGGGGAGCCTTGGGGACAAGGAGGTCACACCTGGGGGTGTGCCTGAGTGGGATCACAGGAGCACGGGTCCCTCCACACCCAGCAGTCAGGAGTCAGGGCTGTGCCCGGGGCTGCAACACCCCAGGCACCTGTGCCCCTCTCCTGTATGGGCAGGCATCTTAGGCTCCAGTGGCCTCACGACCTTTTCCTGAACACCCAGGAAGTGTCCCTGGGACGTGGGGGACAGGGGAAGAACACTCACAGATGGGGACATGGAAAGGAGCAGGTTGCAGGAGCGGGATGGCCTGTTTACGTGGCGGGTCTGGGTGCCATCCCCTGCGCCCTGGAGGAAGTGGGTCTGCTTCCGGGCCTGCCCGCAGCCAGGACCCGCTGGGGGCCATGGCCTGTCCAGCCGTGTCCTGTTACACACTGTGTGTCATCGCCGTCATTCCACTGGACGTTTAAACACCCCGGGGCGGGCAGCGACGGGGCCCTGTCGTGCTGCTGAGTGCACTGGGGCTCGGGGAAGAGGGGGGCCTTCGCCCGATCACACCGGGGGGGAGACAGCAGGGTCCCAGCTGGGTCCACAGGCCCCTGCATCAGCCGGTCGCTGGCCATGGTGCTCCTGAGGAGTCCCAGGAAGCCCAGCCCCGAGGGCTGCTGCTGCTGCCCACAGGTGCAGCCCACGGGAGGCGGCAGGAGCATCCCAGGGCTGGACACCGGGGAAGGAGGCGTTGGGCTCTCTCTCCACTCCTGGAAAGAGTGACTTTCCTAGTGCCCTGTAGAGAGGTGCCTGCTGGAGACAGGGAAAGAGGTGTGGGGACCAGCAGCCATGAGGCACCGGAGGGTGTCAGGCACAGTTAGACCTCCCACGGCCCCATGTTACAGAGGAGGAGACTGAGGTTCCCAGAGGATGAGCCCAGGTCACCTGGGGTGAGGCTACCACTGAGCTCTGACCCAGGTCCTCGGGGCTGGAGCCTGTGCTCCTCCCACCACACCGCCGAGGGCCTGCAGCTCCCCAGAACTGAGCACCTCCCGGCGTCGGGCCTTGGGTGCTGGACGTCCAGAGGCCGCTCTCTGAAATGGCCCAAATACCACCGGGCACAGGAAGCAGCTGGCTTGTTCAATCAAATCCAAAGACTTGAAGTCCACAGGGGGCGGGCAGAGCTCCTGCACGTCACGCCTCCTGACGCCACAGCCCTTCTCTGTCCTCCAGGTGACCACAGCGCCCCGCCTTCCCAGGAGGGGGCATTCCCCCGGGTCTCCAGGTAAGAGGGGTGGCCTCCACCGAGGCCTGGGGGCTCAGGGGAGGGCCGTGCCAGTCGGGCTCTGCGTGCTTCTCTGTGGCCTGTGGCTCACGTCTGTGCCCAGGGCCGCTGCCAGCTCAGGTCACCGTCCTGTGCTGCGAAGGCGGCCCGGGTGCTGACGGTGCTCTGGTGCTTCCAAGTGGGTGACCTTTGGCCGCCTTGAAGTCTCACAGAGACAAGGACATTAGCTTTGTCCTGCACAGAGGGGATGGCCTGGGGGCCTCCTCTGCACATGGCCAGGCCACCAGGCGTGTCCGCCACTCACCTCAAAGCCCAGCCACAGCTCCCCTGAGGTGGGAGGCCACACTCCGCCCCAGCCCTGCTCCTCACAGGCAGGGCCCTCCTCTGCTCCCAAACCACCCTTGGCTCCCACCTACCTGCTGCCCCAAGTAAGACCGCACAGCACAGCCCGGCAGACTCAAGTCCCCCACACTCCTGAGCCCAGCCAGCCTGCTGCGGGTCTGCGATGCTCTCTCCATCTCGTGGGACAGTGTGCTCCGTGTTTCCGAGCGTCCTTTGGAGCACTGGCGCACACCCCGCCGACCCTACCCCACAGCTCCTGAGTCTGCACCCCCAGCACTGTTCTGCTCAAGCCAGAGCAGGCCTGAGGCCCTCTGTCTCAGGGCCAGCAGCCAGGGCAGCTTTGGCAGAAAGGTGACCCCAAGGAGCTACCACTGGGGCCCCTGGAGTGCCACAAGCTGACCTTCAAGGCTGGGGTCCAGCCTGGCCCGTGGACTGACATCCAAGTGGAGGTTCATGGTTCCAGCATGAGAACAGGGTCATCCTCGGGTGTCTCTGTGCCTGGCTTTGTGAAGGGGGGGCATGTCTGATAAAAGGGCTCTCACATTCGGGCTGAGGCCAGAATGTCTCTCCACCCGGCCACTGAAGCTCTGGGGCTTTTCAGGGTCTGCGCAGTCCTCCCAGGTCTCTCCTGCCACCGTCTCAGTGCCAGCATGGGGCCAGGGTGGCGGTCACCAGGTCTGCCAGAGCTGCAGCCTGTGCCCTGGCAGGTCCTCAGGCCTCTCAGCTCTGCGCCCCGGGTCGGGCAGCGCCCTTGCGGAGGTGGGCACTGGGCCAGGACATTCGCACTCAAAGCCAGGCAGGTAGGACATAGCGGGAGGGGGCTGTGGAGCACGTCCCTGAACAGCGTCCGGGAGAGATGCCCACAGGTCCCGCCCTGCTCCTCGTGGGCACGTGCCCGGGTCAGCAGGTGCCCCCGACACAGAGGAGTGACAGAGGCTGGCTCTGCACCCCAAAAGCAAATGCTGGCTGGGACTGAGGTCAGAGTCCCAAGACCCCGCAGGCCCACTGTCCCATCACAGATGAGAGGCAAGTGGGGACACAGGACCAGACGCTGGTTTGCCTTGCAGACTCCCCTGGGGCCACAGCCAGGGTGGGGTCAGCGCTGCTCCGAGCGGAGAAGACGTGCTCTCGCCTGTTTATTTCTACGACTGCCAGGTCGTCAGTGCTTCGCTAGAACATTCCAGGCTGTGAAACTTCCAGAGGGTCAGGCCACCTGGGGTGCTTTTACATTTTCTTAGGAGACAGAGGCACCTGCTTCGGTAGGTCTGTGCTCAGCAAAATGCCGTCCCTTTTCTGTCCCCCCAAAGGCAAGGACGATGGCTCTTTCGATCGGAAATCCGTGTACCGCGGTTCCCTGACGCAGAGAAACCCCAACGCGAGGAAGGGCATGGCCAACCACCTCTTCGCGGTGAGTTCTTCTCTCACTTTCGGAGGAGCCTCTCGAATTCCTTTGGATTCACAGGTTGGTGCCCAGTCCTCAGAGCGCGGGCAACTGGAATGAACAGGTAAAACAGAGCAGGGCGCTCGCAGGCCATCCAGCCACGCGGGAGGCTGAGGCAGGAGGATCGGGGTTCCGGGCCAGACTCAGCGACTTAGCAAGGCCCTGTCTCCAAATGAAAAAATAAAAAGGGCTAAGGGTGCGGCTCAGTGGTGGAGCACCTGGGGTCAGTCCCAGGATCAAAAGAAAAGAATCAAGACAAAAGGTAAAGTAAAATCTGCAAAGGAAACTGGAGACATTCCTCAGAGAGGCAGCGCCTCGCAGTGACGCCCTCTACCTGGGGAGGGCTCTGTCCGGGAAGGGGCCCGCTATGAGGTGGCCGGGACCCTCCAGGGGACCCCTGGGCCCACCCAGTGCCACAGATATTCTTCGCTGACAGGTGTGAGGTGTCGGGGTTGAAGGTTGTCCCCAGACTTACGGGGTGTTAGCTTCCCAGGCTCCTCCCAAGCCCCACAAGTGCAGGAGGCACAAAGAGGTCACACCAGATGACACCAAGGCACTCTCAGGGTCAGGCTCAGCTTTAGAACAACTCACTCTCACGAGAACTGAGCAGGACCCCCAAGGACCCCCTAACCCCTTCAAAGACAGCGCCCCAATGTCCTGAGGAACTCCCACAAGGCTCCACCCTTACAGGCCTGCCACCTCACACTGCCACCCTGGGGACCACACCTCTGCGTGTGAACCTGGGGGACACTTCAGGTCCAGGCCAAGGCTCCCTGGCTCCCCTCAGCTCTCCCCACCCCATGTCTCATCAGTTCAGCATGCTGGCCACAACTCTCACCACCCAGTGGTCACTTCAACTTGATACCAGTTACGAGGGGTTGAGTATCTGACTCCAGTCTTTTCAGAAGCTGCCGGAGGGGACTGGAGATGGAGCTCAAAGGCAGAGCACTTGCCTAGTTATGTGCAAGGCCCTGGGTTAGTCCCCAGCACCATAGGGACAGAGGGAGGAGGGAGGAGGGTGGGGGGAAAGGAGGGAGGAGGGAGGGAGGGCGAGCTGGGTTAGTCCCCAGCACCAGAGGGAGAGAGGGAGGAGGGAGGGAGGGAGGGAGGGAAGGAGGGAAGGAGGGAGGGAGGGCGAGCTGTCTCAGGAAGACTGAGCTCCCACTTTACTCTTCTCTCCGAAAGTTGCCTGGGAATTTTCAGAGCAGTTCTTGAACATGACTGAACCTGCCCTGTGTCAGGGCTGTGTGCTGGTATCTGTTGGGGGAATGTCCTGTCGGGGAAGTCCTCTGCCTGCCCGCCCGTGGCCAGGTGCTCTGCTCCAGGGCTGGTCCAATGTGCCAGTTAGAGCTGCGGGGCGGCCAGCAGATGGCCTGGACTTGGAACATGCTCAGTGGGCGTTTAGCTGAGTTCCACCTTTTGAGCTCCTGTCCCTGCTACTTCCTGACTCAGGGTACCCCAGAGGGCTCAGGAGTGGCATGCTGCAGCCTGGACTTGCGCTTTCGCTTCTCCAGACAACTCTGCTCAGGTCTTTAGCTTCCGTTCTTCAGACTGCTGCACAGAATGGGACCAAGTGAGATAGCGTTCAGGGCATATTTTAAATTCCTTTCCCGAAGCAATGGCGGAACTGCAGCAGAGGCAGGGACCACAAGCAGCAGGGCTGTGCCAAGCAGGCCAAGGGCCCGGCTCCGGCTGGAGCAGCAGGCACGGCCCGACGGGGCCTCACCAGGAGACAGGACACCCCAGCAGTGCCTGCAGGGCGGTCTCCCAGATCACCCACCTGCAGTCCTGTCCGGCTGGTCCCTTTGGGAGCCACGTCAGGGGCACCCGCACTGATCGTGGCCATGAACTCCACCTTAAGGAATCACAGAGTATCTCTTAATGGAGGCCTACGAAAACCAGGGTAAAGCAGCCAGCCACGCCCGGAGCTTTGCTCTCCAGAGACCCCTGACACCATGGGGAGGTGGGGTGACGCTGCATCCAGCCAGCACGGGTCAGAGGTGCCTGTGCTACACACCCAGCTGGGAGGGACCGTTTGGACCCTAGGCCATCCCCCACAGAGGACTGATGGCCCCACACAAGCACCACAGCACTTTCAAACCAGAAAAACTCCTCTCTGTGTTTGAGAGCCTTCAGTCTTCCAATTTAACCAACCCCATTGTCTGAGGGCCCCTGTTGCTGACCCAGATCCATAGCTGGGACAAGGCTGGGGACAGGGCAGGCGGGGTTCAGTAAGGCCAGAGGAAAGCGGGCACACGATCTCAGTAGCACGCCATGTATCTGCGTGCGTGTGCTCTCGTGTTCACGAGTGCCGTGCGAGCTCCTATCTGAGTCTGCCTGTGTACATGCCCCTGTCTGTATTGTGCACAGGGACACATGTGCAGTGTGAGTGTGTGCATGCCCATGTGTGTGCACATGCCTGAGCATCCGGGAGGGGCTGTGTGCACACCGGCGTGTTCATGTTTCCCGGGGAAGCCTGCGGACCTATCACTTGCCTGAGTGTGCTGCTGTGTGCATGTGGTGCACAGGAATCTGGTACACACTCGTGTGGGAATGTGTCTCTGTCCTCTTCAGAAACCCGTGATGGCCTACCAGCCTTGAACGGCGAAGTCCCTGGGCCCAGGACACAGCAGCAGGCAGCCACGCTGTGCCTCCACGCAGCCACCGTGTCCTCCACGGGCTCTGGGCTTTCAGCTACACAGTCACCCTCCCAGCGAGAAACGAGAAGAGACATTGGTCAGTGCCAGCGCCCACCTGCCAGAGGGCAGCAGCCCTCACGCCCTCAGCTGCTCGCCCAGGTCACTGACTAGGCCAGACCGCCCTGCCAGCCTCTGACCTGTGAATGCCTCTGAGCAGATGTGGCTGTCCTCCGGGACACGGCTGCCAGCCTAGAAGGACAGCCAGAAGCCTTTCCACATGACCCTGTGCCCTTCGCGCTTGGCTTGCTGCGCTGCCTTCCTGACGGAGCAGGAGACGGCCACGCAGTGAAGGCCGAGGCCAGGTGCACGGTCCTGCGTGCCTCAGAGCCAGGGCAGGGTGCACGTCTCATGGGGTAGCTGGAAATGGGGCATCAGGAGAGTGACGGAAGGCACCACCCTCTGAGTACCAAGGGGGTCCCCCACCATCCCCCAGATCCCCATGGTCCACGGCAGAGGAGCTGCACTGCTCGCCACCCGGACGCCCTCCTGAGGGTGCCACCCCTCCTGGCATCGCCCCCCGGGCCTGTGGGGGACTTTCCTTTCTAGACAAGTCGCACTTCAAACACAGCTTTCTAATTCACAATGGGAGCACTTGGAAGTTTTCTCGAGAACTTGGATTTCAGCAACATCTACCGCAGAAACGACCTGTGCTGACAATGTCCCTCCCGCCCGCCGTTCACCACTGTGCCCCGTTGCCTCTCTCCCATCGGGTGGTACGGCGCCTTTCTAGGGGCCCAGAAGAACCCCACATTTAGGACACACACAGAGCAAAGCCATGGACCCTGACTTCCTCCAGGAACAGGTGTGGTCAGTTCACTCAGAAACACACGGAGCCGTGGTCACTTCCTGTGGCCCTCGTGACACAGCACCACATGCTGGGCAGTCTCCCAGATCAGGAGGCCAGGAGCCCAAGTCACAGAGTGGACAAAGCTGACCCCTCCGGAGTGTCCCACCCGATCCCCTCCTGGCCTCTTCAACTTCCGGGGTCCCAGCTAGCAGCTGCGGCCTGTCTCTGCCTCCACCCGCACACCACCTTTTCCTGTGTCCGTTTGTCTGTCCCCTTCTTATAAGGACACCAGTCGTGGGACTTAGGACCCATCTTAATCCACTATGGCTTCCTTAACTGGTTACATTTGCCAAGATCCCACTTCTGTGTGAGGTCATACCTGAGCTTCCCTGTGGATGTGAGCTGTAGGGGTCCCACCCCCTCTGCGGGGCACTGTTATTGCCACACATTTGCCATGGTGAGGGTGAAAGTTCAAAGATGTCCAGACTGAAATGCACCCCACTAGGTGGAGGACACGGGGGTGGGCTCCTCCTGGGGACCTCTTCAACCTGGCACTCATCTCGTTGCAAGGAGCAAAAATCCCCTCAGATCAGCCCAAGTGCAATAGTGGGGGTGGGGGCAGCACAGAGCATGGGCCTGGCCAGGCCCTCACCACCCCACCACCCTTCCTGTGCCCCCTCTTTCCCTCTTGACTAGCAACCGCTCCTCAGACCTTCAGAGGAGCCCCACTGGCTCTTCAGCCCCAGCTCTCTGTGACGGCCCTGCCCCTACACCACAGCCCCCTGTTCCAGACAGTGGAGAGGAGGCACAGGGCCAGCCTTGTCCTGGTGCGACCAACCTAGAGGTGGCCCAGGCCAGATGAAGGCCTCTCAGCCGTGTTGGCCTGCTTGTGTGTCGGGACGACCCCACACTCAGCTGTTATTCTCCCATTTCACGAAATGGGTTTCAGAAGCAGGACTGCAAACCCTCCAGGGCCTGAGGTCTTGCCACGTACGTAGCACACACACACATCTGTTATGAAAAGCTTGCCAGTGAGAGATGCAGCCACACCACTTGCTTGTGCATGGCCCATGGCTGCTTTCCTGGACCAGGCTGGGCCGACCAGAGGCCCCTGAGACCAGGGGCCACAGCGATGTACAATGACTCTCTGGCCCATTGCAGAAGCGGCTTGTCAAACCCTAACATAAGTGGAAATGAAGCATGTAAAAGGGTAGGTGGGGGTGTCACCCAGACCAGCCATCGAAGGGGCCGCAGGGGCTCCAGAGGCAGGGCCTGGCTCACGTGCTTCTGTCCCCCAGCAGGCCTCCTTGCCCCCTCGGGCCCCAGCAGTCCTGTCCATGGCTCCTCCCTTGTCTTCCCCATCCTTCTCGGGTTCCTTCACAGGTCCCCTTCCTCTTCCCCGTCCTCTCCTCACCTGCACACACCCTGGTTCAAGTCCAGGCCGAGACCACAGTTAAAAGTTTCAGACCCAAAGAATGGCCCATGGCTGTCCCTCAGGCCCTCAAACCCCTGCCCTCCACTGGTGCATTGCTGTCCTGTCCCCAGAGCAACTCTCTCAGCCCACGGGCTCTGGGTCCAGAAATCCCAACCAGGACCCCACCCATCCTCACCATCCCCTCCCATCTGCCCCAAGCCCAGCGCTGGTGTCTCCCTGTCTTCCCTCAGAGTCCCTCAGAGCACCGCTCTGCTCTGTGTGAGGTTAGGGAAACCTCAATACCAAACAACGCAGACATTGTGAGAAAGGAAAGTTAAAAGCACAGATCAAAGATACACACATTCTAAATAAAATCTCAGTGAATAAAATCAATGATGTATTTAAAAACTTAATGTATCTTAACCAAGTAAAATTCATTCCAGGAGAGGCAAGAGTTTTTAATGTTAGAAAAAAAAATCTATTTTTGTGGTAACAGACTAAATGGGAAAACCACTAAGTCCACTCGATCAATGAGGAAGGGCTACAATCACAGGCAGCCTAGCAAATTAGGACTAAGAGCATTTTTGTTCCCAGGGGCCCATGGGCTTTGGGAGGGAGGGTGGGGGTTATGCCTTCTCCAGGAGGGGACTTACACACTCAGGTTCAAGTTCATACACAACTCAAGAGGCCATATGAGTCTGGATGAAGCCCTGACGAAGCCTTGCTGGATGAGCACTGGCCGTCCTGCCCCAGATCCCAGGCCCAGTCCAGAGGCGTGGGCAGAGCTGCCCCTCCCACTGTGTCGAAGCCCTGTGGGATCTGCTTCTCTCAGGAGCGGGGCCAGGCTTGTGGCCCGGGGCTCTGAGCAGCCACCAAAAGAGCAGCCGTGGCCCACTCCTGGCCTGTGCTCTATGCCACCTGCCGTCAACACCTCCAGCCATCGCTGTGCCCTCGATAGCTCCAGGTCCTCTAGCTTGGGTCATCAGCAATGGGGCGGCTGGTGCCAAGATCCCTGTGCCACCTGCTGCCACCCGTGGTGGAAAAATGGCAAGGTGGCCACCACACACTGAGACGAAGCAGCTTTGCCGAAAGGACTCATGGCTACCCCTGCGCACACACATGTACACACACACACACACACACACACACTCACACTCCATGGTGAAGTTCGAGTCTCTCTCCAGCTCCTGAAGTCGCTCAGTTTCCCTTGCCCCAGGTGGCCCTCGGACTGAGCGCACATCCATGGGGACCGCCCAGAACACCCACCTCCAGACAGGACCACACTCCACCACACAGCGCTCACCCAGGAGCTCAGGTGGGACCTCTCAGAAGTGGAGCCCAGGCACTGGGACTCTGATCTGCAGTGCGCCCCTTACCAGATCTCTCAGGGAGCCCACAGCCAGAAACCCTCATGCCCAGGACTAGCAGCCAGGTCTGGAGAAGGGAGAAGTCGTGAGAGGTTCCCCAAGGGTGCAGCGTTGCCCAGAGTTCCCTAGGATGTGCCGGAGCCCAGGAGGTGGCACCTCCATTGCCCAGCTGCGCAGATCCAAGAGGGCAGCCTGCTGCGTCTCCTTCAGCTCGGCTCCCTCAAGAAGACCGTATTCAGCTGCACTTAAGAACCTTTAATGTAGTTTACAATTACACAGAACACGGATGATTCGGGGTCTTGGGCCACATTGATGGCAGAATGTTGTGCAGTTATTTTAAGTGACATAAATATGCAGATATTTGAACAGCTGAGGACGCAGCAATTGCAGCATGAGGTGGAAAGAATGAGCCTCAAGTCAGCCCAACTGACGGGACTGTGTGGGGGGAGCTCACCTGGAGAAAAAGCACCAAAGGTGACAGGCGGCAGCTTCTGTGATGGAGTTGCGCTTTTGCTTCTGTCCTTGGTCTGCACTAAGTTGTTAGTGTGTCTGAATTGCATGTACACAATGAAATCAACATTTTAACAATAAAAATGAAGCTGTTTGCTCTAGAGTAAGGATAAGCTTGGGTTAAGCACTAGCTGTGAAGACTGGAAGCCGCGCAGAGCCAGGGCGCGCTCCGCTCCGAGGAGCAGGGCTGAGGAGCAGGAGGAATGCCCAGTGGCCAAGTGGCTGGGCTTCCTGCCTCCAGCTGAGCCGCTGCTTAGGGAAGGGCAAGAAGGAGTAGAGAGGAGCCCCTGGGGCAGGCGTCTCCTGGTGTGAGGCCTGGGGCTCTCAGGGCTGCTGTCTCGTGGCACTTGACTTTGCAGCCTGGCCAGAGGCGAGCGCGAAGAAGGCGATAATGTGCTTTAAAACCACTCGGCCCAAATGAAATTATATAATCCAGGAAGGAACAAATCACCTCGCTGATGAGAGTTTTAAAAAAAAAAAATAAAAGAAGGGAAAGAAAGAAGCCAAGCCCTCTCCTGGTGTCGCCCTTCAGGGAGACGATGCAGGCAGGGAGGCAGGCACGGGCGCCGGCCTGGGGAGGGCATCTGGGGCGTCGGCTGCTCCCCCCATGCACTATAAAGGTGAGCGGACTCCGCCTGGACCTCACTGCGAGGCCAGGGCAGCCCGCCGCACGGAGGGAGATCGAGCCAATCGGGTGAGTAGCGCATCAGGCGCTGGGCTGGAGAGGCTCTGGGCTCTGCTCGGCTGCTCTGTGAGATCTGTCCTTCGTCAGCCGTAAGCTGGGTTTCACCTGAGACCCGGCCTGCTTTCCTGGCAACCGGGACTGGGCTGGCAGGACAGGCAGTGGCAGCTGCCCTCAGGTCTCTGCATCTGGGCCGCCTGGAGCCCCTGACCCTCAGGCCTGTCGTGAGCAAAGGTGTCCACAGAACTCTCCTTGGGAACCCCGCTGGGCAGAGGCAGTCAACCCAGGAAGCAGGTCCTTGGGGCTCAGGACCCCAGCACTGCTGACATTCCAGGAGGCCCTTCACCTACCTGGGTCCTGTTCCTGGGGACAAGCGAAGGGGCCAGCCCATCTGGGTGCATGTCCTCATTCTTTTCAAGGTGCACCCCATGTCCTCCAGGTTGGGGATCCCCTGCCCTGCATGGGACTCCCCGGAAAAGAGAGGTGATCATCTAATACAACACTGAGGGACAGGTCTTTCTGGTCGGCTCAGGGAGGGGCTGGAAAGTCAAGGTCAGTTGAGGGGTCCTCCTCTGAAACAGGGCTCCCGGGCATCCTCCAGTGATGATGGAAATGCCCAGGGCGGGAGCAGGGAGGAGGGGTCACCTGTGGCAAGTGCTGCCAGGTCTTTCCAGATAGACGCTGCTTAGGCAGGTGTGCAGGGCAAAGGAGGGCTTCAGGGTTCCTGCTCCCATCCCCAGTGACCCTCCTCCTGCATGGGAGGAGAGGTCCCAGGTGCTGCAGGGACACCTTAGAGCTTCAGCAGATTGGATCGAAGGTCACGGGTAGGGTGAGCATGCTCAGTGAAGACACAGGATGCCGAGCGCCCTGTCGTGCCCAGCTGCCAGCTGCCGTCCTCTGACACAGGCCGGGCCTGTGTCAGCAGACCTTGGGCCAAGGGGGTAAAGGACCGAGCACTGAGTCCTGGCGCCGACTCCCTGCAAACCCTCCAAGGCCTGGTGTGCGCCTCCTGGCTCCTAACACGGGAGGACAGACAGACCCGAGGCTGCTCAAGAGAGCCTCGCTTGCAGAGTGTGCCTCGCACCTCCCAGCGGGGGCCTTCCTAGGACAGCAGCCATGCAGACCTGACCGAGCCCGGCAGGCTGAGGCGCACGCGGGCATCTCGCTGTACAGAGGAGAGCGTGGGGCCCACGGGAGTGAGGGGTGTGGACAAGCCCAGCACGTGCCAGAGGAATACACAGGAGGTGTGGCTGCACACACACACACACACACACACACACACACACGTGCATGCACAGAACCCTGCTCCACATGGGCACATGCTCAGACACTAGCACGTGAATTTCTCACACTCACAGGACCCGAGTTCCTGGGTTTTGCACGCACACACTCTGGTACATGTGTAACCTGCTCCTCTCTCTGCCCCCAGGCTGCACCCTCACCGTGTGGCGTCCCTCAAGGGGCCTTGTTAGAAGCCGGGGCATGAAGGCTCTGAGCACCTGCTTCCTGTGCCTGCTGCTGCTGTGCCTTGTCCTTCGGGGGGCTGCAAGCCGAGCCCCTCAGCACTCCATGGAGATCCGCAGTGAGTGCTGGGACCCTGGCTGGGCAGCCTCCTCACCCCACCTGCTACCTGATCCTGTGGGCGCTCAGTACCTGGGGGTAGGGGGCTGGCCCCCTCCTATGCCACATGCTCCAGCTCTCAGGCCCACCTCCTGCTAGGACATCCCTGTTGGACCAGCCTTTTCCCCAAGACAGCCCTGTCCCCTCCCTCCATCTGCACCTCTGCCCAGCTGGGCCTGGTCTCTCTTGAACCTGGGAGGAGGGGCAAGAAGGAGAAGTTGACCCTGGTATATATCTGAGTTCCCATCTCTCAAAGCCACACCTAAGTGGCCTGGCCAGACCTGCTGGGTGCCCTTTCCTCAGGATGGTGACCAGCTGAGGAGCCCTGTCGGGATGCTGCCTGTGTGCCTAGACCTGCCACCTCGGGAGCACAGGATACCCTGGGGACAGGGGACCCAGGTGCTGCTCTGCTCTCCCTTTTCAGCTCCTGACATCGATCCTGCCTGGTACAGGGGCCGTGGGATCAGGCCTGTGGGCCGCTTCGGCCGGAGGAGGGCAGCCCTTCGGGACATCCCCAGGCCTGGGCTGCGATGCTGGTCCACCTGCCTGCCCCTGGAGCCTGGTGCCAAGTCCCCCCAGGATGGTGATGGACAGTGAGGACACTGACTCCCGAAGCCCCCCCAGCCCACCCTTCCCTCCAGGCTCTCTCCCTGGTGATAATAAAGGCGCTGGCCTGGTTTACTGCACGTGTCCACTGTGTGGTGACAGATCAGACGGGACGGTGCTTTCCTTCCCTCCGGGGAGGTGAGCGAGCAGGACTCAGCCCAGCAGCCTCTCTGGAAAGAAAGAGGTTCTGTGATCCCCCCCGCAGGCACCCGGGCCTGAGTCGGGGAGCTGGGACTCTCCCCGCAGCCCACAGGCCCCACGCCCAAGCCATCCTGAGCAGCTGCTCAGGAGCACACTGCACAAGGCCGTGTCCCCAGAGGAGGGCAGCACAGTCCTCAAGTCCTGTCCCTCTCCCAGCCTCAGTCCTTTTTATTTTTATTTTTTAACTTTATTTTTCACAGCAGAAATGAGCAGAAGGTGCAGGGTAGCCTGGTTCCTCCTGCCCCTGCATCCCGCCTCCCGCCACCCACATCCCAAGGAGGGCACATTTGTCACAATGAACCTACATGACACACCATTGTCACCCAGAGCCCATTTACCCTGGGGTCTGCTCTGGTGCTGCGCATCCCAGGGGTTGGAGCCAGAGCGGAGCACGAGTCCCCAGGTGGAGCAGAGCACAAAGCCCACAAGGCCCAGGCTTCTCCATTCCTCCACCCTCCGGCCACCCTGGCAACCATGGGTCCTCTGTCTGTCCTCCTTGCCTCCCCTGCTGCTCAGACAGGAGCTGCGTGCGGCTTCTAATCAGCAGTGGGGAGACTTCAGCCCTCACCGTGTCCCTTTCTATCACACAGAGGCCTCAGCATGTCGGGCCTCAGACAAAACTTGCTTTGGCGTCAGGGACACACCCACACTACCTGGGCATCTCTGAGCCTCAGTTTTCACATGTGAACCAGGGACAGTACCCTCCCTCGTGCCTCAGCTCAGGAAGCAGGGCCCCTGCAGATCGCAGCCTGGCAGGGTGCTCAGTGAGCATGGACCCTGCCCCGGGGCCCACGCCATCCGACCAAGCCTGCTGCCTGCCTGAGACTGCCTGGACCTGTTCAGAGGGGTCTCCCTGGCCACAGCACTCCCTCCCACCCATGCTCAGAGGCAGGACCCCAGCAGCCTCTGACCCAGACCTCCCACTGCGGCTCACTCAGACACTGCACCTGCCCCATCACAGGGGAGCCCCAGCCCCTCGGGGCCCCCAGGTGGAGTGCACCTGTGGGAATGGGACCTGCTCCCAGGGAATGCAGATGCTGGGTCAGACCGTGGACGGCTCACAGCCCAGGACAGCAGAATCGCAGCTCCTCAAAGAGGGGATCAGAAAATGACATGACCCCTGATGTGACAATTTCACGCAGCGCGTAGAGAACTGAACGCGGGTGTCAGACTAATCCTCGAGCAGGAGGGTCCAGAGCAGCACTACTTGGGGCCCACAGGTAGAAGGAACCCAGTGCCCTGCGTTGGTGGGCGCTGGCTGCTCTGACCAGGTGCCACAGACACGGAGCCTCAACCATCAAGTTCACTCTCCCAGGCCCAGGGCCCAGCACACCTGCCATCTGAGGGCCAGCTTGTCCTCATGGTGGACAGAGGGCACCTCTCTTGAGCTTCTTCCTCCAAGGGCACAGGCCTTGTCCCCAGAGAGGATGACTCACACACCCTCACAGCAGGGTCCCCTCCTGAAGTCCCACTCCCAACAGCACCCATTGGGGTTGGGATTGGGGGAGGGGGCGTAGCTATTCCATCACACCCATGAGGAGCGGAATGGAGAGGGCGCTGGGGCACACTGCGGCTGGGCCAGGCTTGAAACACCCTGTTGGGGGAGAAGCCAGACCCAAGTCACAGGCCCTGCATGACCCCCAAGCAGGAAATGCCAGAAGGCACAAGTCCACGGAGAGGAGAAGCAGGTGGCTGCCAGGGGCCAGGGAAGGAGGCAAGAGGAGAACAACTGGCTAGGGGTGGGGGATTGCTTCCAGGTCGTGGGATGACTCGGAGCCCCTCGGAGGTGGAGCTGAAGGACCCAGCATGTAAAGACACTGCCCTGGACTCAGTGTGCACAGGGACAGGGAACTCAGCACAAAGGACCTCAGGGTGTGACCACGGGAGCCGGGGCCTCTGAGGCCCAGGGAATGGGGGCTCTGCTCAGGTGGGCAGCCTGGGGACACAGGGCTGGGCCCAGGAGTGAGGGGTGGAAAGACCTGTGGTTCACTAGGAGGGAATCACCTGGTCCTCTGTGGCTCAAGGGAGGCCAGCTCCTCTGCAGGCAGCTGAGATGACTGGGAGCCTCTGGCAAAACCCCAGGCAGGGGGACACCAAGCCTGGACCATGGGACTGGCAAACAAGGGGCATTGGACCAGTGACTGCCATTCACAGGAACAGCCATCTGCCCTTGTCAGGTGGGGCAAAGACCTGAGCCTTCCCTTGTGTGTCAGGGATTCCAGGGACCTGCCACCCAGAGGAGGCTCTTGCCCCATGTGGTGAGGAGGTAGGCCAAGCCTGCCTCTGTCTCTACCCAGCCAGGGGACAGGAGCACCCAGTCCCTCTGGGTTCAGGGAAGCAGAGGCTAAAGACCAGGGCGTCTTCAAGGTGCTGGGCACTTGCCTGCTACTGAGGGCTGTCCTCACCCATCCCCAAACTTGTGAGCTGAAGTCCTAACGCTCTTACCTTAGATGGGACCTTATCTAGACATAAGGTCATTGCCGATGCAAACTGTTGAGCTCAGGCTGGAGAAAGGTGAATGCCAATCCAACACGACTAGTGTCCTTATCAAAATGGGGAGTTGGAGAGACAGGCCCTGAGGGAGACCAGGTGAACCCAAGGCAGATGGAGTCCAAGTCAAGGAGCACCAGCCCCGTAAGCCAGGCAGAGGCCTGGAGCAGGCGGCACCAGAACTCAGGCAGAGCAGCCCACACCAGGTCCCAGACTTGTGGCCTCCAGGATGGGAGGCCATCCCTGCTGCTGCCTGTGCCACTCATCTGTGGCACTCTGTCAGGGATCCCAGGACACAAGTTCACCTTCTCTGCCCAGAGAGCAGAGGAGGGCAGGGCCTGTGCTTTCAACAGCTTGGGTTATGACAGCTTCAAACCTACGGGGATTTCCAAAATTGCTGTGAGGAGCACCCACACTCTCCCCACCTGACCTCGGACAACGCTCTCCTCCTCCTCCTTCTCCTGCCCCTCCTCTCCCTCCACCATCTGGAAGTGAGCCGTAGACACCAGGCCATTGCCCTAAATGGTCCAGCACGCTTCTCCCCCAAAGAAGACAATTCCCTGCTTCCCCACAAAACCATACCTGAAAACATTTTAAAAATCAACAGTATTATCATCTACTCCATTCTCAACAATCCCTAAGTATATATCACAAGAGTCTCATGATTTTTTTTTACCAGGCTCCAATCTGACTTCACGGTCACCTCTGGGGTCCCTTGATTTCTTATGCCTGTGTCTGGCCAGGCACTGACTTTCTGCAGCCCCCAGGTGGGTCGTCCCGCACACAATGCACACATGGGATTTGGTGATCGTGACTGTCCCTCCTCCCGTGTTGCTCCCGTTCTTCTGTCCCTGGTATTCCTGTCATCGGAGAGGAGGCTTCAGGCCTTAACTGGAGGCAGGGCACTCAGCATGGGCACAGGCACTGCGGCCCTTGCTCTTGGGTCATCTGGTAGTGGGTCCCACCCTGACATGCCGAACTTGACTGAGTGGTCAAGGACAACCTGTGTGATCCGTGTACATGCAGCAATGCCCCAGGGCAGGGTCCTGTTTCCCATTTAGCCCAAGACTGAAACCTCCCTGATATCCTTTCCCGATCCATTGTGACGTCCTGGGAGTGACTCTCCAAATGCCATTCACCTTGACAGGCTGGATTTTTCCAAAGAAGATATTTTTCTCTTTTAATTGTTGTTTAGTATCTTACAAACAATTTTTTATGGATGCTTGAATTGTCAAATTGGGTCACTGGGAGCCCCAAGAAGGGATAGGTGTGTGAGTCATCCCTCTGGGGACAATGGGTCTGTCAACTTTTCATAGCTGTGACCAAAATATCCAAAAAGAACAACTGAGAGGAGGAAAAGTTTATTTTAGCTTGAGTTTCAGAGGTTTGGTCCATGGTGGGCCAACCCCTTGCTCTGGGCCCAGGTGAGGCAGAACATCATGGCAGAAGGACATGGTGGAGGAGGGCTGCAACCCTTCAGAGCAGCCAGGAAACAGAGAGAAGGGGAACCAGGAAACAGAGAGAAGGGGAAGGGGCCCTAGGGAAGATGCCCCTTCCAGGGCAGCCCCCATGACCCACCTCCTCCAGCCACACCCCACCTGCCTACAGTCACCACCCAGTGAGTCCACTCAACTTAGGATGAACTGACAGGGTTCCAGCTCAGAATCTAATCATTTCAGGTCCAAATACTTCTGCATTAGCAGGAGCGTTGGGGGGACACCTGTCTAAACCATAGCAGGTCCATCCATTGGATCAGACGAGAATGTGAACAAGAGGGAGAGAGAAGATGAACAGGCTCAGGGAATGGACTGGGATGGCAAGGAGCCCCGAGGGCCATGTCCCACCCTCTCTGCCGCCACACCTCAACACACAGCAGCTGGGGAAAGGACCAGGGTCCAAGCCCAGCTAGGACGACCTGTGGCACCTGCCCAGGACTGCAGGCACCCAGACTGGCCTCCCTAGACCCTGCCCCTCTTCACTTTGAAGAATCTGTGCCAGCAACATCCCCCAACTCCTGTGGGTTCACCCCCATGTTCTCGCAGAAGTGGGTCCTCCACTGATGCCCCATCCCCAGCATCCCACCTTCTGGGGTGGGGAGGGGCGGGAAGGCAGGCACTGGCAAGCCGGCTGAGGTGGGGGCTGCTCTCAGGAAAGCCTGCTGCTCTGTTTCAGTCAGCCTTTCACCTGCGACAGAAAGTCCGACCAGAAAGGGTTATTTGAGGGTTCGTGGTTTCAGAGGCCTCAGTCCAGAGAAGGCCAGGCCCATTCCTCAGGGACCAAGGTGAGGCTGAACATCATGGCGGAAGAGTGTGGCAGAGGGAAACAGCTCACATTAAGGTCAGGAAACACAGAGAGAGACTCTACGCTCCAGATACAAAATTTATAGCCCACAGCCACGCCCCCAGGGAACCACTTCCTCCAGCCACACCCACCTGCCTCCAGTCACCACTCAGTTAATCCCACCAAGGTTTAGCTCACTGGTTAGGTTAAGGATATAACCCAATCATCTCTCCTCCAAACCTTCCTGCGTCGTCTCACGTGAGGTTTTGGGGACACCTCACATTCAAACCCTAACATATTCCTTTAGGACCGTGGGAAAAGCAACAGCTTTCATCCCTGGTTGACGCAAACCTGGCCTGTGCGACTCACTGCACCAGCACCGGGGACCCTACAGAGGGCAGCTCCTGTCCTCACAGGGCCCCTCAACCTTTGCTCAATTCTAAGCTCACCCGGGGGTTTAGAAATCCCAGCACAGACTGATTTCTTCAGAAGGTTGGGCAAGATGCAGGCACAGGGCTTCCTGATGCTGCCCAGGTGATTCCAGGGCAGCGCGGAGCCCCACCCACCCTGTGGGGCAGGGAGGAAGGGGGCTGGATTGCACCAGATCCATCCAGGCCTGGGGAGGCCAAGAAAAAGTCCTGGCACTGCAGACCGACGACAGAGAGAAGCCTGCAGGGCGGCCTGGAACCTTCCCGCTTCCTCCCCAGGGTCTCCTCCGTCAGTGGCGTGGTCCGCTCTTCAGCAGAGCCCTATGCTCAGGTCTGCCTTCAGTGATGCTGGAGTGCCCCCTGGCGGCCACAGGCACCCTTGGCCTCCCGCCACTTCCAGGTGGCCCTGCCGCCCTCCAGGGTCCCCAGTGCTGCTCTGGCCCTGGGTGGTGGCAGGGACATGAGGACACTGTCCAATGTCACTAGCAGTCAGCTGACTGCAAACACACAGCACCACCTTTAAGTTCCCCTGTGAAGTTGTCTAGACATGAGTGTTGGTAAAATGTCAAGGACACACTGTCCTTTCTTCACCCTTTTCCTCGCTGGTCATGACAAGAAAGGGCCTTGCACACTCTGGTCTGCACTTGTCCAGTAAGAGCCCTCGAGAAGTTTCTTTAGAGCACATTGGGATCACATCAGCACCAGGACACTCTGACCTTTCCCACCTCCCCAGAAGTGGGGTCCACCGGGGTCTGTGGACTCAGGGTCTCCCTCCAAGCATGGCAACCACACCCGGAGGGACCTCCCTAGAACGTGTGCTGCCAAGTCATGGTTGGAATGTTGAGAGGCCCAGGCTGGGCGGATCTGACTGGGGACACTGCTTGTGGGGAGAGGGGGAGCTTCCAGAGCCCAAGGAGGGAGAGGCTGCTGGAGGGATGGGGCTCTCTCATTAGGACACAGCCCCTCCAGGCAACCTCCCCTAGGTGGTCCTCTCCCCAGTCTCCCATCACCCCCACCACTGGCTTCTCCCTGGGATGCCCCCACCCCAAGGTCAAGGCCCTGGACTGGGGTGGTGCTCTCCATGCAAAGTGGGCTGAGCAGAGCGCGCCCCTCCCAGGTGAGGCCCAGAAGGGATGAGAAGTTCAGGGTCAGGTGGGAGGGGACTGCATCTGTCCCTCCTCAGAGCCGTAGTGCCGCACAGTGAGGCTGTCTTCCTCAGTTGGCAGCAACGTCACGATATTTAGACTTCTTACCTGCTTGCCATGGAGCCAGAGACAAGGATGAAATCACCCCAGATGCGCCCCCTTTGGGACACCTTTACTTGCTGCATCAAGTGTCAGGAGAGATCCAACAGAGAAGTCACCTGCAGCTCACCTCCCCAAACAGGGCCCAGGCTTCTCTGTAAAGCCAAGTGGTCCCAGGGCCCATGTGTCAGGTGTCATCAGAGAGACACCCCACCCAGAACGACGACTCGTGCCTCCCCAGTCACACCTGCATAGCTCAGGAGCCCCTGGGATGCCCCGGACATCGCAGTCCACCAGGCTGTGCCCAGCTCGCCCTTCCAAACATGCCCAGAGCCAGATCGTTCAAAGCAGTTTAATTTTTAGAGAAAAAGATGCTTCAAGGTCACAACTGACACCTGGGGGTTAGAGTCCGAGCCTCTGTGCTCATGGCGGGACCATGGCTGCCTGCGTCCACGCCAGCCACCCTCCACTGGCATCCTCCCCAGGGTCACCGCCTGAGAGCAGCCACCTGGGCCCATGACTCCATCTCCTCAGGTTCTGCCACCTCCCAGAACCAGGAGGCCCAGGTCGGCATCCCGCCCAAGCCAGATGGAGTGTCTGTCCACCCAGTCTATCGCTGTCATGGAGATGTTCTGATCCCTGCGTCCTCTCTGCCTCATCCAGACCCTCGGCATCTGGTGACAAAGCAGCCAATAAGGTGACTGGTGTGTCCAGGAACCGGTGGGATCTGCCGAAATGGGTCCAGCAGTCCTCTGACAGCCATTTGACGCCACACCCTCCCCTGACCATCCCCACCGGCTTTGGAAGTGGTGTTATAAAGGATGCCAAGACGCCAGCCTTCAAGCACAACCCAGCACCAGCCGTGAAGGACATCAATGCAGAGCCCAGCCGACAGCGGCTCACCCTGGAGACTCCCCCAGGCCTGGCCACAGGCGGCCTCCCCTGGCCCTCCTGGAGTGGTGCTTCTAACGGGCGCAGCATTTGGCCTGCCGGGCGGGACCCTCATTCAGAACCACGGCTGCGTCCCCCTGTTGGCTGTGGCTCTGCCTGCCTTCCCTGTGCAGTAGCTCTTGGGCTGCGAAAGACAGAAGGGAGTGTGGGCTGGGGAGAGAACCCCCAGGTCAGCACAGACCACACCCCCCCGACATTCCCCAGAGTCATGGACCAAGGACTCCGTGTCCCTCCTGCTCACCTCCCAGTCCCCAGGGACACTCCTGGGTCCCAGCCTGCCTCATCTGGTCTGTGGGCTGCCACTCACTCACCCACGGTGCTGAAGACCTCAGACACCTGGAAGTTCAGCTTGGCGGAGGTTTCCATGAACAGCAACCTGTTGCTCTCAGCAAACTCCTTCCCTTCCTGAGGGGAATGACGGGTTCCATGAGTTTCCGAGGACACCCACCGACTTCCAACATGAATACCCAAGAAGCAGCCGCAGGCCCATGGAGAGTCCCACTCACACTTCTGGCCCCGAGCTCCGGCTCCTGGCCCCCCTGGCACAGCAGGCCCAGGACCAAGCCGGGAGACGCAGGGAGGGGAGGGGTCGCACTGGGAGAGGCTCAAAGAGCTGGACAGGGAGGACCCTCCCGTGGCTGTCCAGCAGACAGAGGGCACATGGGGCAGGGGGAGGCGAGCAGGGCCTCCTGACCCCACAGGGTCAGGCTGAGTGGAGAAACGCAGAGCAGAGACATAAGTGTCCAGGAAGGAGCGAGGCCAGGGCCATGCCCAGGAGGGGGTCTCCCCATGCCCACTCTCCTGGAGCCTCCTGGCCTTCCCAACAAGAGGAGCTCCCAGCAGCTCAGGAAGGACCTCCCATGCCTTCTCTGGGCTTGCCCAGCCACAGCCTGTGGGTGGCTCCTCAGCCAGGTTCTCAGAGTCTCCGACCTGCCCCCTCCTCTCACTCCCCTGGCTGTAACTGTGGCTCTTTGCTCTCCTGGTCACCCAAGCTCACCTGCCTGACGGGCAGCCACTCCAAGAGGTGCAGCCCTGCGGACAGCTCTGCCTGCCATCCCCACCTGCCCCCGGCTGCGTTGGCAGTGAGGGCTCCAGCCTGGGCGCCCCCCGAGGCTCCAACTGATACCACCTCCCCTTGCTCCTCTGCCTTCTCCCAATTTCCCTGGAATCTTTATTCTGCTTCTTGTTCCCCGTCACCTCCACGGACCTGGTCCCTCTCATCAGAGGGATACCCTACCTGTGCCCTGGGTCAGCCCACCCTGCCAGTGTCCCCTTGAGGCCTCTGGGGTGAAGTCCATGGTCTTCTCCCCCACGGCCGGGAGCACACCCGACACCAGGATGTCGGTTTCTAAATGAATCCCCAATGTTGAGAACCAGGCTCCTCAGCAAATGGCTGATTCCAGGGCTGGAAAGAAGACATGAGCCAGAAAATTTGGAAGAGCTCACAGTGAGGAGCAGGTGGAAGGGACAGAGTGTCCAGCTCCAAGGACCCTCAGTGGCCAGATCTGGGAACAGCTGTTCCCGACAGCAAAAGGACATCAGTGGGAACACAGTGGGCTGCGTAAGAGCTGCAGCGTAGTCAGCGTGGGGATGGTCCTGCGGTTGCCCAGGGCATGGCGTTTGCAGAAGCCGGAGGAGAGGCATGCGGGAGTTTCCGTGCTCGTTTTGCAATGACAGGATTATTTGAAAATGACAATTCAGGGCCGGGGATGCAGCTCAGTGGTAGAAAGCTTGCCTGGACTGCCAGCCTGGGGTGCAGCCTCCCAGGACCCTGCCTGCTCCAGCCCACGCTGGCCCTTTGCGGCCACGAGAGCATCTTCAGCTCTGTCCTGAGCACCCTCCCTCCAAGCAGGGGAAAGTGGCCGGCAGTGGCCTAGGTCTCTAGGGCAAGGCACCAGGGAGACCCAGAGACGGTGCATGGTCCAGGCCCCGGTGGACCCTCCCAGAGTGTCCACACCACCGCATGTCTGGGCCATAGACCAGGCTGGCACTGCCCACAGCAGAGGCTGGGAAGGCCAAGGCAGCAACGCCACACAGCAGGCACAGCAGAACTGAGAGTCTCTGGGACTCTCTACCCGACTCTGCTCTCCCAGCGGCCCTGGCTGCCTCCAGGCCTCTCCCTGAGTCCCCACCAGGTCCTGTTCCTCCTCACAATTCTCCAGGGACCCACTGCTGCCTCCAGACCAAAACCCCCAGGGCTAATGCCCCGCACCAGGGGTTCTGTTCTTAGCCCAGAGGGCCTTCTCGGCAGGACCCTGCCCCTCTCCTGCAGCCCGTGCCCCCACGCCTGCCTCTCACACCGCCCCCCTCCTCTGCCTACCACAAGCAAAGCTGTCCTGAAACCCGGCACAGACGCACACACGCTTCTGTATGTACCACCGCATCCACACGTGTCCTCCCGCACACGCCTACGCATGGTACCCCAGGACCCACGTGGACAGGTGCCAGGGCCCCTGGAGACACCAAGCTCTGATGCTCAAGGCCCACCTGTAAATGGTGCTATGTGCCTAGACCTGCTCTTGGCACTTTAACCATCTCCAGATCACTGCGGCACCAGCGCAAAGTAGGCGCCGTCTAAGTGGCTGTCCTGCTGTGTTATCTAGGGACGAATGATGAGAAAACGCCCGGACACATTTAGGACACACACAATTCCTTCTCTTTGATCTGTGGTTGGTTGGGCTGCAGATGTGAACTCACAGGTGCAGAGGGCCAGCTGCACACACAGCTCCCACACACCAGTGCCCCACTACCTACACACACCACCTGGATGGATGCACACACACACACAGCCTGTACACGGGGTGCACAACCCTACACCCGCACGCAGATGTGCCCACGTCTCCTGCTCAGCTTCATCCTCCTTGTACTTGGCACCTGTCTCCACAGCATTTATTTTGCTGTGCGTCATCTCGTAGAAAAACTGACTTAAAAATTTCTGTCCCTTGCACAGTTCCCACCAAAGAAGCTTGGATTTGTTCATTTGATCCTCTAAATAAGACGTCGAACACAAGGAAAAGATGTGAAAACCCACGCTCTCAAGGAGGTAGGAAGGGCACCAGGCAACCAGGACAGGCCTTGAGGCAGGCCAGGGGGCCCCACGCCCGGCAGGCAGGGAATCGGGCAGCTCTGGGGGGGCAGTGGTGGGCTCTCCACAGGTGAGCCACCTGCACCCTCTGGAAAGACCAGACATCTTTGGCCAAAAGGGACACTAAGGTGGAAAGTACAGGGGGGCGGGCACAAGAGTACACAGGTGTGTGTGTGCGTGTATGTGTGTGCAACAATGGGTGTGTGGGGCACAAGCATGGGTGTGAGCAGCAATGTGCCTGCGCGTGGACCCATGTGTGTGGGTGTGGGCTGTGCGTGCAAGTGCAGGCATGCGGGCGAGAGCCTTGCGGTGTGGTGTGAGTGTGCATGTGGGAGCCCATGTGGAGTGTGCGTGCAAGTGCAGGCGTGTGGGTGTGTGCATGGTGTGCATTGGGGTGTGGTGTGGGTGCGCATGTGTGAGCCTGCATGTGGTGACCCAGGGCTGTGGGGTGGGGGCTTCCTCCCCTGCCCCGAGTGGCACCTGGAATGTCACCTCCCGCTGCTCGCCAAGGTCCGTCTTGTTGCCGACCAGCATCACCACCACCTCCCCTGGGTGGAGCTCCTTCTCCAGGTCCGCCAGCCACTGCTGGGCCTTGTGGAAGGAATCCTGGGAAAAGAGAGGAAGGGCTGTCGGGGCCACAGGTGGTCTCCAGCTCCAGGGAAGCAGGCAGGCTTGCACAGGTTGGGGGAAATGTCCCGGGAGGCCGTGGGGGCCCAGGCCTGCAGGGCTTCTCCATTCCTCCGGTGGGCAGCTGGCCCGCCTGCTCCCATCCTGGCTGGTCTCTGCAGCCAGGCAGCCGGCTGCAGGGGCCCAGGAGATGGGGCCACAGGGTGTTTGGGCCAGGAGCCTGCACCCCAGGACCATTTTGTGCAGGAAAGCTGGGGGTAGTGGTCACCACCCCACACCCTGCTCCTAACTGCGGCACCCCAAAGACCAGGCAAGGGGTTTCCATCTGGCCCTGCAGCCCCTGGGGTAGCAAGGCTGGGATAAGACCTGCCTTCCACACACCTGGGCCACTCTGCATTGCCCACCCTCCCTGGATCCCACCCTGTGCACTCCCCAAAACCCTCTCACCACCCCCAGGCCCACTGCCACTCCCCCACCCCAGCATGGCTCGTTCCTACCTCCCAGGGTGGGCCTGCAGCCCCCATGAAGCCAGCCCGCCCTCCCACTGGTCTGGGCTGTACACCTGTGGGGTGTGCAGGGGGCTGGGGCTGGAACAGCGCCCGCCCTCTCAGCACCCTCCAGGCCTGGTGAGGGTGGGTGGTGGTGCCCTGTGTGGGGCCTGCTGGGCCAATCAGGGAGGCGTGGGGTCCAAGCACAGCGGTGGGGTAGGCAGGTGGCCAGGGCGCACTGTGCTGTTCTCTGTTGTCGTGATGCCACAGACTACGGCCCAGCACGGGGCTCGAGTCCTTCAGCAGCCGCTGCACTGCCGGGAGAACGGGCCAGAGCCTGGAGAAGCTGGGCGGAGCTGGGGGGCAGCCCTACCTTCCTGGTGATGTCATACACCAACAGCGCGGCGTTGGCGCCCCTGAAGTAGAGGTGGCAGACGCTGTGGTACTTCTCCTGGCCAGCCGTGTCCCAGATCTCAAGCTTCAGGGACGAGGCTCCCAAATCCACCACCTTTGTGAAGAAGGCGCCTGAAACAGGGCGGGCAGAGTTCCCTGAGGGGAGCAGGCGCTCGCCTCTCTGTGGAAGGTCTCCCCAACCCAGAAGCCCACACGGCTCGGGTTTCCAGCAATGCAGCGGGGCTCAGGGCCCTGGAGCCCTGCACCTCCAGCCACTCTGCAGGGAGGCCCTCGGATCCCACCCACAGCCGAACTCGCATGGCAGCCCCCTCCTCTGCTCCTCTGCTCCTCTGCTGCTCCCTCTTGGTGCCCCCACTCTCCACCTAGAAAGCTCTCCACTGACTGCAGAGCCCCAGTGTCGGTCCTCAGGACAGCTGGGAACGTCCCGCTGCAGCCTCTGAGCCCCCTGCACACACTCGGAGGCCCGGGAGCCTGCTGCCCGGGAACGGTGAGGCCCTGGAGCAGGACCATCTCACCCCCGCACCTGCTTAACCATGACTCCAAGATCCACCGCAAGCACTTGAGCGTGTTGGGCAATCCGTGCTCATTCCAAGATTTTTTCCTAAGCTTTCCAAAGTAATGTGATTTTAAACTTGTCATTTAATAGCAGCAAAATGCTTTGTGCCACAGTGTGAGGCTTGAAGGGGGAATCAGAGGGCAAGAGTTGAGGAAGGGAAGGTGTCAGGGCATGAAGCGGTCAGTAGGGACCAATGGGCTCCTGCCAGCACCGCAGGTGGGTTTGGAGTCTGTTGGAGAGATCCTGGCAGCCACATGTTCAAAATTAAAACGTCCACTCCAAGGACACTACGTGATGGTCCTGGGGCTGCGATAACAAATGGCCACACACTGGGTGGCTTTAAGCAATGGGAATCTATTCTCCAGTTCTGGGAGGTGGGGACTGCCTCTTCTGGGGGCTTTGAGGCTGAAGCCATTCCCTGCCTCTCTCCACCTGTGGGGGTGGCCAGCCTCCCTCAGCGCTCCTTGGCTTGTAGACACCTCACCCCAGCCTCGGTCTCCCTGCACACGGCCTTCCTCTCTGTGCCCCTGTGTCCTCTCTTCACAAGGACACCAGGCACTGGGCTCGGGACTATCCTAAGTCCAGGATGATCTCGTCTCAACTCTTTATGTCTGCAAAGACCCTAACTCCAGATGAGGTCGCACTCACGCTCTGGGGTGAGGACTTAGCAATACCTCTGGGGGACAGAGTTCCACCACAGACAGAGCTCAGGGCTGAGCTGAGAATTTCAGCATGGAACATCCTGATTCTCTCTAGAGAATGAGTTGGGCTGGGTCCTCGACTGACGTAGCTCTAAGCTCTTCTGCCTGTGCTTCCCGCATCCTGCTCAGGGCCATGGACTTGAGATCCGACTAACGAGCTCAGTCAAAGCAACAGGCCTCATCTGGACATTTGGATTAGAGGCTGCAGCTCACACAGGCCACTCTCCTGCCTGCACATGAACCCCCAGTACAGCAGGCTCCTAGGTGAAGGCCACTTGTGGGCCCTGGGCGTGGCCCACAGCTGCGTGGACTTCGGGAACTTGCCTCAACTCCCCCAGTCCCCGTTTCCTCCTTCTAAGGGGAACAAATGGTGCCCATGACCCAGGTGGCCACAGAGCTGCATGAGAAGACCAGCAGCAATGGCCCTGGTGTGCCAGTTTCTGCTTCCTCTTCCCATCTGCTTGGCATCCCTGGATCCCTCACCCAGCATCGGTGGCCTTGCATCCACACCCTCGTCTGTCTGCGCTCTACCTTTTTGCATCCCCTCCTGCTTCCTTGGGTTGGGCCACATCGTCCCCAGAGGTGGCCAGGAACCCTGTCCTGGAGCCCTGCCTGGTGCCCCCCCTAGTAGAGCCCTGCAGAGCCACACCCTGAGGGACCCAATCTCCCAGAGGACCCTAAAGCTGGCCTTGCCCAGAAGTGGCCCCATCTGGGACACCACAGGCCCTGGTCCATCCTTGCTCTGGGGACGAGGACGGCACAAGGCCAGGAGACACACCACCAGCTCTGCAGTCCTCGCCCTCACTCATAAAAGCCACACGTGGACACAGAAATGGAAGTGCCGCCTCAGGGGCTGTGCACAGCACAGGCCCCCTCCCCAAACCAAAGGCTAAAGGGAGATTCATCGTCCCAAACCCTCACCCAAGAAGCCCGGAGGCGCAGTACAGAGGAAATAGTGAGCACATCACACCTAACACCAAAACACAAACGCAAAGCATTATCACATCACAAACAACAAATAATACAATATTTGTTTACATTGTAATGTGACAATTATAATAACGTAGCGATTTCCAAAGACGGCCACCACTCGTGGAGGCGCCTGCCCTGAGTCCGAAGCCTGTGGGGACTCGCGTAACACAGACACTAGGACAGAATGAGGCCACTGTTCCCACAGGACCGGCGTCTGAGAGCCAGGGCGCCACTGGCTAGGTGAACGGAGGACAGCCATGCTTAGCGAGCAGGGTGGTGGCAGCATTGACCTAACCCAATGTCCTCTGTGTCCCTCCCAGTCAATGTCCCATGGGGACCACAGTGGGGACAAAGGCCACAGCACTGGGCACAGCACCACAGGCAGAGTCCTGCCCAGAAAAGAGGTTCTTCCTCTGCAGAGACAAACCCAGGCCTGGGGGAGGGACAGCCCACTGGAGGATGGCCCCAGGGGTAGGGAGGGCACCAGAAGTACAGAGGGGACACTGAGGCCTGCCCCTCCAGCTCAGGCCTGGACCTTGAGCGGGACCTCTCAATGGGCCCAGCACTGTCCACCCTCCTGACCCTGTGCGTCCCCCTAAAGACAGGTGAGTGAGGGACAGTGAGGACAGTCTGAAGCAGATGGCTGGCCCCTGGCCTGCTGGAAGGGGAGGACCCCGAGAGCAGGGGGTAAGCCAACGGCAAAAGCAGACCTGGCTGGGAAATGCAGTCAGGAAAGGTGGGTCGGTGCCCTCCCCGCGCGGCCCCCTCCAGGAAGCCTAGGGAACCCTCCTGCCTCTGCCATGTCAACACCCGCCCTGGGGACTGACCTCCCCTCCTGACACAGCGCAGCTGCGCAGCTGCCAGTGCAAGAGCCCTTCCTCCTCCCTGTCCCTGTGAGCAGCTTCCGTTAGAGACCTCAACAGGCCTTCAGACTGGGAATGCTTTTAAAAGAGGAAGAAAGCCCAGTGACGGGCAGGGTCTAAGATGCACCCAATAACCTGAGATGCTGGGAGAAACTGTGCATCGGGCTCAGAATTGGGAGTCACGTGTCCTTCTGGGCCCACTAGGAGCTCTCCTCCCCTGCCTGCTGCTTCTGCCGGCCAGTCTGTCTCCAGGCCTCACCCCACTGCAGGCTCTGCCCCCTCCTGTCAAATGCAGGTGCCTGCCCCACCCTGAGGCTCAGGGAGCCGCATGGGCTGGACCGTCCCCCACCCAGGGAGGTGCTGGGAAGCTCCAGAACCACCGCCCCACCCCTCCACCCCGGCCTGCCGCTGCCCTGCCTGTGTCCATGGGCCCTACTGCCTCCAGGGTGCTGCCCCGTGGACTGCGAGGACAGGGCCCAAACCCTGTCAACGCCTCGCACCAGGTATTGTGGCCTTGGTGGGCCACAAGGTCACCGCTGCAGCTACCAAGTGTTGCTGCTATTTGAGGGTGAACAAAAAAAGACCATTGTCCACAGAGCACGTGTGACCAGCAAGCCCGGCTGGGTCCACTCGGCTGTTTCCGAAAGCAGGCTGGCCGTCTGGCCGTGAGCCAGTGCGCAGACCTCCGAATTAGAGAGAGCTCCAACCCCAGGACCAATCGAGCTGGCAGGGTCTGGCCCCCACTTCCTCTCTCCCACCTCACACCCCTAGTCACCCGGGGACATGGCCCTCCCATCTGGTGGGTCCTGTGGTCTCTGATCCCAACTCAGGCTGCACAGCACTCTGCTGTGTTTTGAAAAGAAGCGAGTCCAACGTCTTGGGCAAATGGAGTGGACTTTCCTGCTAGCGGCCCAGGTGGACCTCTTCCCGGCCTCCCCCCTCCCCTGGGAGCAGCCCCTTGCTGGCCACTTCCACCCTCTTCCCACAGGCCCTGGGGCCTCCAGGAGCACCCCCTAGGGAGAAGGATGGGCACCCCGTTTGCAGTGGCCTGTGCTGCCCTCTGAAGCCTGTCCCTGTTTGGTGTGTCTTCTCATCTTGCCATGGGATCCTCCGTGCCTGGTGCAGGCCAGGGGTGGAGTCCTCGCTCAGTCCCTTGTCAAGTGAGTGAACAAACGAGTGAGAGAGCAGGCACTCTCACCTGCAGAGTGCCACTCTGAACGGAAGCTCTGCTCTGAGCATGCGGTCCCCCCTCCGGGTGCCTGGGAGAGGACAGGCAAGGAGAGCGCATCCCTCGGGCTCCCTACTCCAGGTGGGAGCCAGGCATGGCAGCCAGGCAGGATGTCCCCAGAGGACATGCAGGGTCCAACAGCCTGCAGATTCTCCAAGACACTCACCTCTGAGAGCTGTGACATGCCGGCCTCCTTAAGACGCATAGAGAGGGTGTTCCCTCCCTGCCCCCACCCGCATTGCTCCCTGCCCCTCCCCAACCAGCCCAGGCTAGAAAACCAAATCCAGGCAGAACTCGAGCCTCTCTTGAGATAAATTACCAAGGAGCGGGTTCGCAGGCCAGTTGGGTAGCTCGGGAGCAGAGCCAGGCAAGTGCTTCCTCTGGGTTACCCTTCACCAGACTATCCTTCCCACCACCCTGGGCCAGAACTGACCCAGACCCGCCACCCTCTGCAGACCCCAGCTGGGCTGGCACGTGACTCAGGCATGGCATGTACCTGCCCACGTGCCTCGGCCACCACCACCCCCCGTCCCCCACACGTGCTGGGTGCACACAGCTGGGGACTCCAGGGCACCCACCCATCTGCCCACGGGAGCTTCCCGCTCTGCCCTGCACTCACATCCCACAGTTGGCAGGACACTCTTGAAGTCGTCCTTCACGTACCGGAGCACCAAGCTGGACTTGCCCACGGAGTCACTCCCCAGGAGGACCAGCTTGGACACGCAGGGCTGGCCAGGGGCAGCCCTGGGCAGAGGGAGTCCATCCATGTGCGCCATGCCCTGCAAAGAGCCACAGACTGAGGCAGGCCGGGTGTCAAGGCCAGACTGTGCTGGCAGGTTCTCCTTAGCTGCTTCCGGGTGGAACTCAGAGGTGAGTGTCTTGGAGAATCTGCCCACTCTGCACCCAGCCCCCAATTCCCCCCAGAAGCTGTTGAGCAGGTTCTATTTTGTGTCTGTTGTGAGGAGCCAAAGGAGCTGTGCCTGGAGAGGGCCCGTGGACGAGGGGCGGCCTGGACAGCAAAGACCCGGCACCAGCTCTCGGCCAGCGCCCTCGTCATTTCCAGGCGTCTCCCTAAAGAGTGCCATCTCGGGGCCTCGCACATCCCAGAACCTCAGAACCCAGCGCCAGGCCCTGCAGGAAACCAGCTCCGCAGGCGACTTGCACATTGGTCAACCGTAGGAACTTTTGCCCACTCATCCCAGCAGAGAAGGGCCCAGGGGCCAGGGGCCTCAGCACCCACGCCTGCAGTAACCAGACCTGGCCAAACCTCCCCACCAGGCGAAAGCAGATCTCCTGGAGAGGTGGAGACTCTTCCTTTGTCACTCACTGCAAGGAAATGGGCTGCCTGCGGGTTCCCACCCAGTTTCCCGATCCACCTGTGTTGTCACTGTCACCTTCCTGTGGACCTGCATGGTGAGAGGCCTCGGGCACACACTATTTCTTGGCAAGAATGCTTCATTCGGTGTGGCGAGCATGTTCTGCAAGAAGTGAACGTGTCTGCTATGTCAATGCAGTGCTCACATTCACTGAAGACCATTGCTGTGTCCCAAGGGGTTGCAAGATGGTGACATTCTAGTGTCATCCCTGTTTCTGATCTGGGCCACTTCTAGGAAAAAAGACCCCTTCCCAATAAATGTCTGCACCCATCGTGGGACAGCTGGGCCTGTCTGTGACCTCTTTCCTCTGTGACCTCTTTCCTCTGTGACCTCAGTGGGAAGGGCCGGATGTGAGAGGCCAGGGAGGGAAGGAATGGAGTGGGGTGTCCTGACTGCCAGCAACCTGTCTAGAAAATGCCTGGACAGTGAAGGAGCCCAGGGAGAAGGGCGAGGGCCTGCTGTCCTGGGGACAGGGCTCTGCACAGCAGAAGGCGGGGCAATGGCCAGCATGCCTGAGGCCCATCCCAGGGGAATCCTCGTGGGATTCACCATGCACTGTGGTGCTAGCTCCAGAGAAGGATCAGAAATAAAAGCTAATTGTGCAAGCTCTTCATTCATGTTTGACAAACAAAAAACAAAAAAAAAAAGCTACCTGTGTTCACAGTGTGTAACCAAGGCTGAGAACCTCTAGGATTTTGTCTGTTGTCCTCAGGGCAGGTAATAGCATAGTAGGTGCTCAGTATACACCCAAGGGATGGACGGAAGGGAACAAGGTGGAGTGCAGAGGAAGAGTGCATCATCCCGCACCTGTATTTTGAAATGTTTGCCTGCACTGGGGACCATTGCTTGGGGTCTGAGGGAGGGCAGGGCCAGGGCTGCCTAAGGAGGACAGTTCTGGGAGCTCAGCCCTGCCCAGCTGCCCTGGAATTTCCCCATTGTTCAGACCCACAGCAGCCCAGCCAGGGTCCTGGAAAGGCCCGCTCCCCTCACCAGTGCCTACCGATGCAGGCTCAAAGCAGTTCCTTCCTCAGATGTCTAACCTTTCTGGAGACTCAACTCTAGTTCCAAAGTCAAATACACGCCATGAACAAGTGGGAAAGCACCTGGGAAATCAGCCAGCCTCGGGAAGACAGCGCAGGTCCTGGCCAGCCAACCCTGCCAGCCGGGGTGCAGACCAGAGTCCAGACACTGACTAAGCCCCATGAAAGATAGGAAGGTCTCCAAGTCCAGACGCTGCCAGGGTCATCCAGCAACTCCACTGTCACACAAACCCCGACTCCACCTCCGTGACGTTCTGGGTCTACGTGCCTCCCGCTGAAGCTGGTGCAGACCTCTCTTCTGCCACAGCCTCCTCTGATCTCACAGTTGCCTCCACGTGTGTCCAGCTCCCTCAGGTAATGGCCCAGGGAACAGCCCGAAGTGCCTGCCATCCTGCAGCCCGAGCTTCCCTGCTCTGTTCTTGATTGAACGATCTGGGTTTGATTCTTTGTTAATCTGGAAGATTGTAAGCGACTTCTCTCTCTCCCTGGGCTATAACTGCTAATAAGGGCAAGGACTGGGTCCACTGAACACATAGTAGGTGTTCAGGAAATATCTCCTGAATGAGGGAAGGGCAAGAAGCCGAAACTGGACAGGTGGGCTGTTTCTACCCTGTGGCTTTCATGACAGTCACACCTGGAGCTTGTCAAGGAGTGCCTGGGACAACGGCAGGAAGATGAAGAGGCCACCAGCAGGCACTGCAGGAGCGTCCCGTGGGCCACCTGCAGGCCACCCTGCACACAGCACTCAGATCAGGCTGCAGGGGAGCAGCCACAGGCCGTCCACCAGGAGGAGCAGGGCGGCCACGCTCTCTGAGCCCCAGCTGGCAGTGGCACAGAGTCTGAGCAAGGAGCCCGTCCCCGAGGCCCAGCAGCTTTCCCAGGACAGCAGCACAGGAAGCAAGGCCAGTGCCTGCTCCCCGAGCCCACTCGCTGGGCACTCGCAGCCTCCAGCCACTGGCCAAGAGCAGCAGGAAGTGCAGCCGTGCTGGGCCTGCCGGGACCACGTCCTGCCTCCCAGCGGGGGGAGTTCAGTCGCAAGGCCACGCGGAGAGCCCCCCACCTTTTCTTTCTTTGTGTTGGGGATTGAACTGAGAGACCACTTTTAAGAATGGAGGGGCTGGGGGTATAGCTCAGCTGGTAGAGTGCCTGTCTCGCAAGCACAAGGCCCTGGGTTCAATCCCCAGCATCGCAAAAAAAAAAAAAAAAGAATGGAATCTTTTACCTTCCCAGCCCACCCTGGACTGACACTGGGGGTTTGGGGTTTGTTTTTTGTTTTGTGTGTGTTAATTGGGATTGAACTCGGGGGCTCTCCACCACTGAGCTACATCCTCAATTTTTTATTTTTTATTTTGAGGCAGGGTCTCACTAAGTTGCCCAGGCTGGCCTTGAAATTGAGATCCTCCTGCCTCAGCCTCCTAGATAGCTGGGATTATGGGTGTCTCCCCTGCCCCCTGCTTGTTTCCTTCTTTCTTTTTTCCCTTTCTTTTTTTTTTTTTTTTTTGGTACCAGAGATTGAACCTGGGGTTGCTTAACCACTAGCCCCATCATCCCTGGCCCTTTTTATTTTTTATTTTGAGGCAGGATCTCACTAAGTTGTAAGGCCAGATCTGAACCTGTGATCCTCCTGCCTCGGCATCCTGAGCCACTGGGATGAGAGGCGTGTGACACTGCAGCCTGCTTTAACACTTGCTTCTTGGCATCGGTACACATGACACCCGCTGAGGGAACACCACGTCCCGTTGATTTCACTGGGGTGTGTACACACAGGAAGTCCTGACGCACCCACAGGAGCCGTTCCCAAGCAGCCAAAGGCTCCTCCAGGGGTTTTTTTGCTATTATTCCCACAGTATTAAAATTATAGAAAATCTTTGGCCTAAACATGTCTGAATTAACCTGGATGGGCGGCCGTGAGTGCACGGCCCACTGCTGGGACAGACACCGGCTTCCCATCGCTTGGATAAAATACACCTCTGTGTTTTAGAATGATCCTCTTCGCTAGGCACAGGGGCACACACCTGTAATCCCAGTGACTCAGGAGGCTGAGGCAGGAGGATCACAAGCTCAAGGCCAGCCTGGGCAAATTAATAAGACCCTGTCTCAAAAAAATAAAAATAAAGAGCTGGGGTGGTAGCTCAGTGGTCAAGTGCCCCTTGGTCTCTCTATTTGGTGCTGGGGAGTGAACCCAGCGTGCAATGTGTGTGTGCGTCTTTAAATGTAAACAAATCGTCAATATGTAAAAAAGGAAGCTACCCATAATCCCGCACCCTTGATACAACCACAAAGGGTCATCTTGCCCATTTTATTTCCCATGCACCTTCAAAGCAAGCCAAATACCATAGTGTTAACATAAAGTCTACATCCTGCCTTTAAAAAAACCCCAGGACCTCACGCATAGCATCAAAAGCAGAGGTCACACCCCTACCTGTGCTTCACGGCCACGGTGTCCATGGCCACACAGATTCCTACAACCTCCTACTGGATTTTTACTTGACTTAATCTTTTTCTCTGTAATAAATGAGACTGCAGTAAGCATTTTCAAGTTGATTGTGTGGGAAGCGTTTCGACAATAGGAGGCTGGAGTCCTCAGTTCAAAGAGAAAACTGGGAGCCCGACCTCTGACCCAGCTCTGGAACTTTCCCGAGGCTGTCAGAGGCTCTGCAGCCAGGAGTCAGGGTTGAGGCTGTCAGAGGCTGTGCAGCCAGGAGTCAGGGTTGAGGCTGTCAGAGGCTGTGCAGCCAGGAGTCAGGGTTGAGGCTGTCAGAGGCTCTGAGGCCAGGAGTCAGGGTTGAGGCTGTCAGAGGCTGTGCAGCCAGGAGCCAGGGTTGCTCTGCTAGTCTCGATTGCGCTGCTGCTTCTCTCACGGGCACACCTTTCTTCCACCAAAGGAAGAAACAGAAGACCAAACCAAGCTGGTCTTCACTTGGGGAGGGTCTGGTTTAAGGCTGCCGGGCTGCTCCCCCGATCTTCCCTCCTGGCTGGGGAAGAACCCGGCTAGCTCCCTGCGCCCCTATTCCCGTACGTCCAGAACAAGGCGGCCGCTGAAGACAGACAAGCGAAGGTAAGATACAGTTGGAGAGAGTCCTAATGGGGGAATCCGGCAAGCTCACTAAACAGAACTGTCCGTACCAGCTGAGCATCCTGCCGAGACCCAAAAGACGCTCCTCGGGGGGGCGCAGCCTCACGTCAGCAGTTCACACCCGAGGTCTTACCTGGAATCTTCCAGGACTCCTGCAGGCATCCAACCCAGTGAGCCAGACAGGATCCAAACAAGGACAGCCCGGGCCCAGAATAATCAAAGCCAAGGCCCCTGCTGGTCCCTCTGATGATGCGCACCAGGGCCCGTGCAGGGACACACACACACTCAAGGGTGTGCACACACACACTCTGCAGGCAGGCAGAGCCTCCGGCACAGCTCACCTGTTCCCCAGGTGGTTCACTCCCAGAGAGCGCGAGAGACCGTCACCAGCAGGTCTGGGGCCTCACCTGTCTCCCCTCGTCTTCCTCCTGCCCTGGGGAAAGCTCTGCTTCCCTTTCCGGGTGGGCTGGGCGGTGGCTGCAGCAGGACAGGAGGCTCTGCTCTAAGGGACAAAACAGTGGCAAGGAAGGAAGCACCTCAGCCTCGCAGCCTCGGGCAAGGGTACCTGCCAGCCCAGCTGGAGGTCAGGTCCCTTCCCTTCCCAAGGCTGCAGGGCAAAGTCCACGCTGATCATGTGGTCACCTGGGCAGGCCGGAAGTCACATTCCGCTCCTGCCTCTGCCCTCCAGCTGCGGCGGTGTTCCGCTCTGTCCGGTCTC